>CAUYQV010177448.1:0-14324 GCA_963574575.1 Galagoides demidoff
GCGCCTGTGGTCCCAGCTACTTGGGAGGCGGAGGCAGGAGACTCGCTTGAGCCCAGGAGTTGGAGGTTGCTATGAGCTGTGATGCCATGGCACTCTACCCAGGGGGATAGCTTGAGGCTCCGTCTCAAAAAAAAAAAATGCTCCTTTTTGTTCTCAGTGTGTTTTTTCTACCTCTCTTCTTTTTCCACCTCACCCATTCTTGCCATACTCTGTTCCTTAGTTCCCACTGTTTCTGATGTCATCTAACAGCCTTATGAGCAGGATTGTTAATGAGGAGTGAAAAGGAAGAAGGAATGCCATAATAATATACATGTAGGTCTGTGATACTTCTTGTTTGGCAAGAAAGAAAGCAAATTGGCCAGCCAGAGTTCATAGTCCTGCTAACACATTTCCTTTTCCCAAACTTACCTTTCAGCATGTTCTTGAGATCTTTGCTGACCATCACCTTTTCTTATGAGCCCTCACTCCTCTCATCTTACATTTCTGATTCTCCCATTCATCTAACCCCCCCACACCTTGATCATTCAACTATACCCACAACCCTAACCATCCCTATACTTCCCTATCCTTGTCTTCGTCTTTACTTCTGAAGAGCTTCACTCCCTGTCTTCCCTAGAAATCATGTTCAGGTCCATTTTTTCTTCACTATCCAGGACTGTCCAACTTTTTTTTTCCTTTCTGCCACACATTGGAAGAATAAGAGTTGTCTTGGGCCACATGGTAAATGCGCAAACACTAAGGAAAGCTCATTAGCCAAAAAAAAAATCCTTGAATACTTTTCATGATATCTGACACCACAAATAGGAAAAACAGTCCTCACAGAGTCAGCACGTGGCCCCCTGAAGGTTGGACACATCTGCTTGTAGACCCATCATCAGACCCAGGGAAATCCACTGATGACTTTTCGTAGGTTGAGGTGAGGGAAAGATCCTTGCATCTATGTTCTGTTGCTCCCTGAGAGGAGTCTCTTTTCTCTAAAGCATTGGAACTATGGAGCACATACAGGGAGTATCTACTGGGATCCTAAGTTAGGACTCATGGTCTTTTTTTCATGAGAAACCTTGTTGTAAATTGAGGCTAAGTTCCACAGTATTTTTTTACTTTAGTGTATATCTCAGTGTATTTTAAGTTAAACAATTTTTAGTTGGCTAAAATAGACCTATTTGCAATCTTATCATTATGAGAAAATGCTTTTGAGGTTCCAAATACCTAACCTAGGACCTATTTTGGAGTTCAAATTATTTGAAGCTGATAAACTTCCTAGAGTTTAAAAAATCATTGTATTAAATACTTAAAGTAATCTATTTTTATGCTCAGATGAAATTTGCAGAGGAAAAATGGCCTGTCACATAAATGAACTAGTGAATATTCCTAATCTCATTGCAATTACAAGTTTAAGGTTTATTTTAATACTTTTCTGTTTTAAAAGCTTTGGCCACAGTAGAAGATTTCCAGATTCGTCCACATACCCTCTATGTACATTCTTACAAAGCTCCTACTTTTTGTGATTATTGTGGCGAGATGCTCTGGGGATTGGTACGTCAGGGACTGAAATGTGAAGGTAGGTGTTCTAAAATTTTAGTGGTCATTTAAAATAGGATTTCTCATTTGCATTCTTGCATTATCACAGAATTGGAGAGATTGGGAGTCTCTCTCCTAACCTACTCATTAATATTTTGGGGCAACTTACTAAATCTCTATGAGGATCCATTTCTTTATAAAATATGTTCTACCCCATGGGTTTTGTGAATGGTTTAAATAAGGTAATATGGGCAAAATATTTTGCACCAAATGTACTGACTCAATAAATAGCAATGTTGTTTTTAACTCTTTTCATTTATTTCTATTTCAGAATATTACAGGGGTATAGATGTTTTGGTTACATGAATTACTTCTGTATATTTTTTTTTTTATTTTCCTTACAAAAAAATGGCCAACATTGTTTGGAATTACAGTTGCTAGGGGGTAGGGCACAAATGTGCTCTGATTAAGAAAACCATCTTCTAAGGTGGAGTGTCAATGAACTTTTTCTATAAAATGCCAGAGAGTAAATATTTTAGGTTTTGCTGGTGTATCTGCTGTTTCTTAAGGCTGCTGTTACAATCCCAGGTGGTAGTTTTAGGGGCCACACTTCAAGAACCACTGCTCTGGCTAAATGAACCTTTCTAAGTGGACTGTTCTACCCATTTCCTATTCTTCAGTTTTTTAGCTTCCACTTAGCCCAGTGGTTCTCAACTTTCCTGATGCCACAACTCTTTAGTACAGTTCCTGTGGGTTGCAACCCACAGGTTGAGAACTGCTGACTTAGCCTGTCATCTGGGTTCTTAGTTAGGGTAGATATTGCTAACAGAAAAAGTAATTTAATAAAAGAAGCACCAATATTTATGTATCACACTTAAATAGTAAAGGTATTTTTAGTCTTTTTTTCTTTATCTTTTAAAATATATTTAGGCTGTGGATTAAATTACCATAAACGATGTGCCTTCAAGATTCCAAATAATTGTAGTGGAGTAAGAAAGAGACGTCTGTCAAATGTGTCTTTACCAGGACCCGGTCTCTCAGTTCCAAGACCCCTACAACCTGAATATGTAGCCCTTCCCAGTGAAGAGGTATGTTTCTAAGGTTATAGAAGGATAATACTAGCTAAAGAATAGTAATGTTCCTATGCTTAAGAAACAAAATGTACAATGGAGGCAGGGCTTACCAATGGTAATGAATTGCATTTTGTACATCTTGGGATTGCATTACCAGGCAGTCCCCTCATTATAAATGTCCCATTAATGTATGATTTGTACTTACAAATCTAAGTACAAACATATGACTTACATACAGCTTGCACTTACGAATGGAGGCTATTAAAAGTAATAGGTAAATGTACTTACGAACTGAGGTTGTTACAGTAAGTCCTTGAGTTACAAACATCTGACTGATATATGGCTTGCATTCAAAAACAGAACCTATTACAGGTAATAGGTAAGTGTACCTGTTTGGACTTACATACAAATTCAGATTAAGAACAAACCTACAGAATCTTCCTCATTCATAACTTGGGGATTGCCTGTATTTATCACTTAGATCACTGTATTAGCCTCCTAACCAGTGTCTCTGGTCCTGGTCTCTGTACTTCATCTTATACATGACAGCCAGATCAAGTTTTCTGCTATAATGCTCTGATGATATCACTCCCTACTAGAGAAACCTTTATATTTGCTATGTTTCTTATAATCTGTACTATTTAGCATTCACTGATGACACCCTCGCTTCCCCTTCCTTTGCTCTTGTGGTTCAGAATACGTGGATTTTCATGACCTGTCTTAAAAGCTACCCTTTCTGATTTTCCCCTTGGTAGCAGTTATTTCATTTTCTGAATGTCATTATACTTTTTTAACCTTCCTAATTGTATATATAACATTCTACTTAATTTCCATGTTTGTATACCAGATTGTCTTCAAGGAGTTTATGGTCTGTTTAGAGAAGACAATATTTACATCTTTGTGTGCCCCATCATGTCAGTGCAACACTTGGTACTTAGTAGATAGTGAAAGAGTGACTCCAGTGATCCTCACAGTATAAAGCTATGTGTGGATGAGATAATTGAGACACAGAATGGTTAAGTGACTTGTCTTAAATCACAGAGCAAATTAGTAAGAGATATTAAAATAAAATCCAAAAGTTACTATTTATATATCAGTGATTTTTTTCCTCAAAATATATTATACTTCTGAAGGGTAAAGGTGGTAGGTCAGGAAAGAAAGTAATAACTCCCTTGTATATTTCATAGTACTTGAAATAACTTCTATCCATAGGTTGTAATCTTATCATGTAGTTATTTCTATAACATACTGCTTAGCCTTAGTATGAGATTTTTAAAGCAGCAAGAGTGCTATGGCTTTAAGAGACTTAGAATGAGAGGGCATTATAAACATGTAGGAGAACATGGGAAAAGTTTGGCAGGAGAGGCTCGGCGCCTGTGGCTCAATCGGCTAAGGCGCCAGCCACGTACACCTAAGGTGGCAGGTTCGAATCCCCAGCCCGGGCCTGCCAAACAACAATGATGGCTGCAACCAAAAATGGCCAGGCGTTGTGGCGGGCGCCTGTGGACCCAGCTACTTGGGAGGCTGAGGCAGGAGACTCGCTTGAGCCCAGGAGTTGGAGGTTGCTATGAGCTGTGATGCCATGGCATTCTACCCAGGGGGAAAGCTTGAGGCTCGGTCTCAAAAAAAAAAAAAAAAAAAAAAGTTTGGCAGGAGAAAAGTTAGTATATTTTACGCACTGAACTGCACAGAGAATTTATCTAGGAGTGAGAACTATGGGATAGAGGTGTGTTATTTCAAGGGCCTCACAAATTATGCTGGTGTGCCAGCTACATCCAGTTGAGTATTACTTGTTACAAAATAGGAAAAGGACAGAGCAGGGGGATAAGGTGCTGTATCTTATTTCATTATTTTATATTTTATCTTAGAGATGAAAAATCCTTTTGGAAGTGTAAGAAGTAGAATGATGTGTCTGAATTGGTTAGATCATTCAGGGTATTTCAAAACAAAAAGAACTTATAGAGTGGAACCACAGACCTTCTCAAGAAGGTTTCCTTTTGTCAGTCCAGGCATACAACTTCAAAAAGGAGGTAGAGTAAAAGAAGAGCTTGTAGAGGAAAATCAGAGGGAAGGCAGAATGGGAAGAGAGGACCATCAAGGAATTCTGAAGGAGATAGCAGTTACACATTGAGAGCCACTGATGCTCTCGTGTACCAGACTTTATGATGGCTACTTCACCTTTTTTTGAATAATCTTCACCACAATCCTGGGAGGATTATCCTCATTTCATAGGAAGGGAAGATAAGGAAGAAAAGTTTCTGAGAAGTCAAGATATTAAACACTGAATACTAAATAAAAGCTTGAAAATAGGCAAATTGGGAGTAGAAAACTTTGAGTCTGACTCTGAGACAGTTTTTGTTTGCATGTAAGAAGGTAGTTTCTGTTACAATGTCAGAAGCTAGTCTGAAGGGAATCAAGTAAAGATAAGGAAGAACAGAAGATAGACTTAAAACAGAACCAGAATTAAGTGCTGGCTGTTGGAAGATGAGACAGATAAGTGTTCCTTTCAGTACACTTGGGAAAATTTCTGAGGACCAGAGTACAGAATCAAGTTAGAAGGAAAGTGTTGGATCTAAATGTAAGTTTAAAAGTGGAGATTCTTCACTGAGTAATACTCCAGAGCCAACTAACTGTACATAATTGAAGAACTGACCTTTTTAAAAATGCTTTTTTATTCCCCTTATTATTATATGTAATTGAAAATTGACAATATTGTTACATGGTTTGCATTACTTTGACAGATGTTAACTTAAAATTAAGTTGTAGAAATGATTTACTTTTAGAAAATTTCTTACTACATATTAATAAAGAAGAAGTTGAACAGTTTAAGCTTAGCACTAATTTATATATAGGGGACATTCAAACAAGGAGAGAAAAAGTCTTTCACTTAGTTCTGGTTATTATAGTCTCCATGGTCCCACTTTAACCGAATACTCTAAGTAATTCTATGAATAGCCTCTTCCCTCTGAATTCTGATTAAGTCTTTCCTGTCATCCTCATCCCATAAGTGGCAAACCACTATTACTAAAGGGATTGTGTTAAATCCATGGATAGTGAGATGGGAGAAAGGTTAAGGATCACTGGACTATCCTCTGGAAGACCTGAGTGTTAATCTTGATTCTCATACTGCCACTTGGTATTACTAGTCCTTTTGAGCCTGTTTTTTTAATATTTAAAATAAGGATAATAACACAAATAACTTCTTGTACACTACTTGACAAAGTAGGTAGCTGCTACAGCCTTACTTTCCTGAGTAGTTCCTAGCAAACAGGCTCGGTACCATATCACTAATAACCTGATCCCAGCAGGACCTGAGCTAAAGGCAGTCACTGACTGGCTGTTGACACATGAAGGTGTCTGCTATGAAATCTCTTCCTTACAGGGGTAGCCTGTAGATTTAATGATGACTAGCTAAATTGGTCTTACTTCATCTGGTATTGTGAACTTGAGACAAACCAAAAGAAGAAGCAGGAGCAAAAGCAGCACAGAGTTGTGTCACCACTAGAAGAGGGAGCCAGGGATGAGGAATGGCCTGAAACATCTGTTTCTAGTTGCCACCAGGTTCTTTATTAGCTTTGCAGAATCAGTGATGTTCTTTTTGCTGAAGGTGTGGTTCATACATGGCAGTATGGAACAGAGTGTGGTTTGGTTTTTTTTTTCTTTTCCTGAATAAAACTTTCATAATTCATTTTAGGAAATTTTGGCTACACAAAAGTAAGAAACTATCAACCTGAGGCTCCTTTTATGTCAATGCTCTCCCCCATTTGTTTTGTCTGTTTCTTCCTACTTCCATTATTTTTCTCCTATCGTTTTTTCTTCTTTATACTTATACCGTCTCCTGGTTTCTTCTAACTTTTGCTTCCCTCAGTTGAACACGCCAATGTAGAATGACACAACTTCTCTAAGTTACAAACCTTACTACTTATAGAAAATAATAAAAAAGATCTCAGGACCTCAGTTCTGGCAGTGAAGATGCAAGCAGGCTCAATAAAGATGGGGGAGGGGGATGCAATAGAGTCTCACTCTGTGACCCTGGGTGGAGGTCCATGGTGTCATCATAGCCCATAGCAGTCTCAAACTCCTGGGCTCAAGTGATCCTCTTGCCTTAGTTTTTCTGTTTTTAGTAGAGATGGGGTCTCACTCTTGCTCAGGCTGGTCTCAAACTCCTGAGCTCAAGCAATCCACCTACCTTAGCCTCCCAGAGTACTGGGATTACAGGTGTGAACCACTGTGCCCACCTTCAACAAAATTTATTAAAGCATCATGGTAGTTGAGTATTTAGATTTTGTACTTGAGGACTTGGATTATGTTTTATTCTTTTTTTTTTTTTTTTTTTTTGCCCTCTGTTAACAGCGTAAGGCCTGACATATGAATGTTGTTGAATTAATGGAATGCACCATATTAAACTGGGCCACAATTTAGTTTGATTATTCCCTACATACAGAAAGAGCCATAATTACAAAAATCCACTTATCCCTCAGGTTACCAAAAGATTTTTAACTGATGCTTTCTGTAATTTTGCTTTTTGTTCAAGTGAGGGAAAAACTCAAACAAATGGAAAATATTTAAAATATAGGAACTTCTTGAAACCTAGTTACTGGGACTAAAGTTGATTTAATTAGTTTTGGATCTGCCATTTATTTCATCATCATTATTAGACTTAAAATTTTATTCGTTAAGAGAAACTTAAAAAACTAAGGTTACTTTCAGACATCATGTTCAGTAACGCAATATGAGCAGCAATAATATTGCTTTCTATTTTGTGATTTTATTTATTTTTTCTGTGATTAATTCCTTGCATGATGTTTTTGAAGGGATTTGAACACCTGTCGTAAATTCATTTTAAAGCTTTTGGGTTTTATTTGTAAAATGCTGAATATACATGCCAAATAATATTTAATCAGTGAGTATGTACACAAGAATGAACGTATTTTAGGGTTTTTTAAGCATAAATATGAACAAAAATCTGCATTTTTCTCATTTAGAGTTTGATAAATTAAGCTTTGCACAGGAAACTGCTGAGATTTACATTTTCAGATATTTGGGTTCAGTGTTCCAATAAATGATTTTTGTGGTTAAGCTTTGCTCCCAATATATTTTTAATTTTTTCTTAAACTTATGGAAATTACTTATATTTTAGTCACATGTTCACCAAGAGCCAAGTAAGAGAATTCCTTCTTGGAGTGGTCGCCCAATTTGGATGGAAAAGATGGTAATGTGCAGAGTGAAAGTTCCACACACATTTGCTGTTCACTCTTATACTCGTCCTACAATATGTCAGTACTGCAAGCGGTTACTGAAAGGCCTCTTTCGCCAAGGAATGCAGTGTAAAGGTAGGACTCGATGTTTTCCTTAAGTAAAATTGTCTGTTTTTGTTAGCAAATATAGTTTTTAAAGACTTAACATTTTGGAAGTATTTGTTAAAGAAATCATTGTCATAGTTGTTAACTTAAAAAAGAAAGGAAAAATATATGAGGACTATCAAGAAAGTATCCAGCCATATGTGTCTCTATTTTTCATATTACGTGGCTACTTTCCAAATAGCCCGTGTATGTGTACACACTAATAACTACTACTGTCTGCAATGTGTGTGCATATTATGTGCCAGTTACTAAGCTTAAAGAAAAAAACTTTACATACTTAATTTTTAAAGCAGCTATATGTGAAATATGCTTTTTTTAGTAGTATTAGGAAACACTCTTCTATTTTGTAGGCAAGAAAGATTAGGTAACTTAAGATCACATAGCTAGTAAACAGAAAAACTAGAATTAGGATCTGTGCGTTATGACTTCTTAATCTACATAATACAGAACAGCTAGTAAGCAGCAAAGCTGATATTTGCAAATATCATAAGTAAAGCTTATGTCTTTTTGATTTCATAGCCCAGCATTACCCCAAATAGAAATAATGCTTTCTTCTTTTCATTAAATATTCATTTAATAGAAGAGTTTATTATGGCTTTTTGGTTTTCAATGATATAACTAGGGGAATTGTGTAAAAATTGTCATTCCAGAGAATAATCACACTGTAGTAGGATGTACTGAAATTATATTAAGGACCATCCTTATTTGGATAGAGACCTAGCACATTATGGTAGTATGCCCAAGACACTTCTTTTTTTTTTGAGACAGAGCCTCAAGCTGTCGCCCTGGGTAGTCAGCTCACTGCAACCTCCAACTCCTGGGCTCAAGCGAGTCTCCTGCCTCCGCCTCCCAAGTAGCTGAGACCACAGGCACCCACAACAACGCCCGGCAATTTTTTGGTTGCAGCCATTGTTGTTTGGTGGGCCGGGCTGGATTTGAACCCTCCACCTTAGGTGTATGTGGCTGGTACCTTAGCCACTTGATCCACGGGCGCCGAGCCCCGAGACACTTCTTAATGAACCAAATTTTTTAATAGAATAATGGAATAATTTGTTGTTTATATAATGCTTTTAAGATGATTTTTTTTGTTTCCTATTTTCTCAGCAATGTACAGTAGAGTAAAAACTAAAATATACAACTGAAATATCTTAGATTATTAATTATCTAATTAGGTAAAAGTATGCCTATACCAGGATGAGGATAAGTAGCCTAGCTATAATCTTATGTACCTTTTTTTCATGTACTTATGTAGCAATTCTTAGTACCATACTTTTTGATATACTAGAATTATTTGTAGAATTGAATTATTAAGTGATCTAAATAAAACATTAAGGTTGAGGCTTTTATAACAGTAAATTCTTACTTGCAACATAGGTTAAGATAATTGTATATAAATTTAACTTAAGTATATAAGAAAGCTTTTTTTTGATAATATATAATAGCATATGAGACCACTTATTGTGAGATATTTAATAACCATTAGGCATGCGCATTTAGATGTTGGGATTTTATTTCAATAGCTTGCTTTGAATATGAATTAATACATAAATCAATACTTTAAAATATCAACACAAAAGTATATTGGCAAGCAGCCACTAAGAAATGTTTTGGGAAAGAACATTAGTGACAGATGTACAAATTATAGTCAACAGATAATCATAGCAAAGGTAGTTAATAGTGCCACCCTGTTAAATAGAACAGAAACATTTTTAAAACTTTATGCAGAAAAGTACAATATTTTTTAGAGGGACTATAGTAAATGTGTAGGTTAATGAATTTTTAAATAAAGCTTTTTAACTCTGCCACTGGATTATTTAACTTCTTAAAGTTTTAGAAGAATAATGTTTTGTTACTTATTCAGAAAATGGCAGATTTTATTTCTATATAGATAGGGTACTTCAGTTATCAATAAAAATAATCATAATTTATTTCAGTGAAATCTGTATTTTTATAGTATGAATTAAAATACTTGTATAGTTTTTATTTCCATTCATTTGTCAAGCTAAGAAAGAAAAAAATGATTTACTTAAGGTAAACCATTATGCTGGATCATTAGAGGAAATATACAGTTTGAAGAATTCATTCATCCATTCATTTATCTTTTTATTTTATACTTTACTATATCTAAACTTTAATACAGCTTCAAAGTATATGTGAAATGTACAAAAACATAAACAAATTAATAAAAACATGGGCAAGGACATTGAGAAATTAAAATGTCTGCCGTGAGAACTTACATAGTTACTGTCTAGGTGCCCTACAAATTTGGCTTTAAATTTTCAAAGGGAAAATGGAAATCTTGTTTTTACAACTTTTAAAGTTCATGAGATAAGAAACAAATCTATTGTGTGAGAGATACATAAAATATTAATATCATATTAATTTTTCCTAAGGTCTTAAGGATAATGCTATATAATGTAAATTTTATCATCATCTACCAAATTATCAATTTCATAGGACTTTTTCTTATAATGACCTTCAACCAGCGCTGTCAGCATGATACCCAAGATTTCCTTGACTCACAAGGGTTACAAAAGCTTTCAAAGTCAGGACTGAAAAAAATTATTTTTATCCAGTTACTGCCGGTAGATATATTTCAAAGGTGATGCTAGGTATAGTTACATCAGTGGGTCTCAATCTTGCTCTTAAAGAGCTCATTAAAACACACTTTCTCAGCCCCACTCCCAGAGTTACTGATATAGTCAATCTGGGGTAGAGCCCAAGAATTTGCAATTCTAACAGGTTGCCAAATGATGTTGATACTGCTGGTCTGGGGACCACAGTTTGAGAACTACTGCCTTATATGGTATTGTACCTGACATTGATGTGCAGTGACGTTACAGTGATACTGCTGGTTTGGAGATCACAGTTTGAGAGAACTGAGTTATACAGATTCTATCTGAGACTGATCTGCAGTGATGTCAACTGTGAGGTTTCTTGTAAGCTGAAAAGAACTATCATATAAAAGAGGGAAACCTTGGGGAAGTGCCTGTAGCTCAAAGGAGTAGGGCACCAGCCCCATATGCCGGAGGTGGCAGGTTCAAACCCAGCCCTGGCCAAAAACTGCAAAAAAGAAAAAAAAGAGGGAAACCTTGATGGCACCAGTAGCTCAAGCAGCTAAGGCACCAGCCACATACAGCAGAGCTGGCGGGTTTGTATCCAGCCCAGGCCTGCCAAATAATGACAACTACAATCAAAAAAATAGCTGGGCGTTGTTGTGGGCGCCTGTAGTCCCTGCTACTTGGGAGGCTGAGGCAAGAGAATCACTTAAGCCCAGGAGTTTGAATTTGCTGTGAGCTCTCTACCCAGGGCTATAGCTTGAGGCTCTGTCTCAAAAAAAAAAAAAAGGAAAGTGGGAAACCTCATGCATGAGCACAGTCCTTACAGTGTTGTATGTGAAAGCCCTTACTCAATTCCTGATAAATGTTTGTTGGATCCTAATCTCTTGTCTGCATATGCATCTAGTCCTAATACTTAGGAATTGAAAATATGTATCTGACATATGTTGGGGTTTTTTTCCTTTTTTTTTTTTTAATTAAATCATAGCAGTGAACATTAATACTATCATGGGGTCTGACATGTTGAATAGGAATTTAATCAGCTAGAGAAACTTTTATGGGGAGTGTAAAAAGATGAATGTAAGAAAAAGAAACATGAAGCTGCCATCACATTTTGACAATTGTACAAATGGTACTAATCTCATTGTACAGATGAAGAAACAGAGTCCAGGGGCCAGGGAGGTGGGTGTTACAGGACTTGTAGAGGCTTATTATTTTAAATCATCTTTATCACTATTCCATCTGTGAGTGACTTAAAGAAAGTCTAACCATTTCTGATATTGCCTGATTTTTTATGTAAATTGGTAAACTGAATATTTTTATTTTAGATTGCAAATTCAATTGCCATAAACGCTGTGCATCAAAAGTACCAAGAGACTGCCTTGGAGAGGTTACTTTCAATGGAGGTAAAATTCTTTCCTAATATCTGTGAAATCAGAAAAGGTCGCAATTCTTCTTTGCAAGAGTTATATAACATTTGCGTAGTTTGTTCACTTTGTTTCTTTAGGTTTTCGTCTGATTCACTAATCAAGTAAAATACAGAGATCAGTAACAGTATACATTTATTAGTATTTGTGTCTT
The DNA here is from genome assembly GCA_963574575.1 of Galagoides demidoff. Classification (NCBI taxonomy): domain Eukaryota; kingdom Metazoa; phylum Chordata; class Mammalia; order Primates; family Galagidae; genus Galagoides; species Galagoides demidoff. The sequence goes on from CAUYQV010177448.1 coordinate 12,097, forward strand.
TCCATCTTTCCTCTAGCCACCTACCACTTTGTAGTCTAATGTAACCAGCGGTGGTGTATATCCTCTTTCATCTTTAGACGTAAAAGGACTTAGTTGCTCCAGAGGTAGAGCCAGTAAGTGGCAGAGCTGGAATTTGAACCCATGTGATCTAGCTCCTTAGTTCTTAGTTGTTAGAACACACCATCCTGCCTTATTGTTTCCTTGTTAAATAATCATTTTCAAATATTTTCCCTTCAAGGCTATTTTTTCACCTCTTTTCTGGACAATACTAAGCAGGGCAGCTTCCTTTTTTGGAAGTAAGAAGTGAGTACACTAGGCTGAGTGCGATAGCTCACACCTGTAATCACTCTGGGAGGCTGAGGTAGGTGGCTAGCTTAAGCTCACAAGTTCGAGACCAGCCTGAGCAAAAGTGAGACCCCGTCTCTACTAAAAATAGGAAAACTAAGATAAGAGGATCACTCGAGCCCAAGAGTTAGAGGTTGCTATGAGCTATGATGCCACAGCATTCTACCCCACTTGAGACTTTATCTTAAAAAAAAAAAAAAAAGTAAGGACTCTAACCTTTCAGCATAATTTTCCTTTAACAAAGCTGTGTAGCTGATGAACAATAGAAATTTATTTCTTATAGTTCTGGAACCTGGGAAGTTAAAGGCACTGATAAAGTCTAGGTCTGCTGAGGGTCCCTTTTCCGATTCATAGATAGTGCCTTCTACCTGTATCCTTACGTGATGGAATGAGCAAAGGAGCTCCATTGGGCATATTTAATAAAGGACTAAGCCCTCATGATCGCATTACCTCCCATAGTCCCTACCACTTAATTCATACCTTGGAATTTAGGATTTCAACATACGAATTGGGGCAGGGGGACATGAACATTCAGATGATAGCATTGGTTAACACCATTGACACCATTGATCGGTTTCCCTTTTTAATTGAATTAATACAATTTTTCTAAATGACCAAAGTTCTCAGTTTATAGTTTATTTATATTGTTGTACTTTTCTGCCTTTAGACAAATGGATATGAAATACTATTTATTTTAATATACATTTCTCTGATTACTAGTATTTGGGCATCTTTCAAATGTTTACTTGTTATTTAGGGGTGTTTCCTCTGTCAGTTGCCTTTTCGAATGCATCATTCATTTTTTAATTTATTTGTTGTTAAAGATATGCAGAGGTTGTTGATAATTCAGCATACTAGTTCTTTTTCAGTTATGATTTATAAATATTTTCTCCCATTTGTGGCCATCTTTTCACTGTTTTAAGGGATTGTTTGCAGCACAGAATTGTGGTTTTTTTTAAGACTTTTATTTATTTACTTTTTGTTATTGTTATTGTAGTTTGACTGGGGCTGGGTTTGAACCCGCCACCCTCAGTATATGGGGCCAGCACCCTACTCACTGAACCATAGGCACCACCAGAATTCTGTGGTTTTGATGAAGTCTAATTTGTTTATTTTGTCTCTTGTCATTTATATTTTTGGTATTTTATTAAAAATGTTTTGCCTAACCCCAAGTCATGAAGATTTATTTTATGTTTTCTCTGACAAGCTTAATAGTTTTAGCTTATACATTTTAGGTCAGTGATTGGCTTTGAGTTAATTTTTACATGGTTTAAGGAAGGTGAACAACTTAATTATTTTGCATACAGAGATCAGTTGTCCCAGCACCATTTATTAAAAGGACTATTTGTTCTTTCCCCATCGAATTGTCTTGGCGTGTCAAAAATCAGTTGATCATAATATATATAATGGTAGGCTTGGCGCCTATGGCTCAAGCGGCTAGGGCACCAGCCACATACACCTAAGGTGGCAGGATTGAATCCAGTCCGGCCTGCCAAACAATAATGACGGCTGCAACCAAAAAAAAAAAAAAAAAAATGGCCAGGTGTTGTGGCAGATGCCTGTAGTCCCAGCTACTTGGGAGGCTGAGGCAAGAGAATTGCTTAAGCCTGGGAGGTGGAGGTTGCTGTGAGCTGTGATGCCACAGCACTCTACCCAGGGCGACAGTTTGAGGCTCTGTCTCAAAAAAAAAAAAAAAAAAAGAAAGAAAGAAATTTGAATCCAAGCCCAGCAAAGGAAAAAATAACTATTAACGCATTATACATTCTTTAAAAAAAGATTCAGTATTTCTTTTGTTGACAATTGATTGAATCAAAGGATTTAAATATATTTCAAAAGGAATTTGAGGCATTTCAAATGAAAAGAAAAAGTCTTCAATTCCGTTG
>CAUYQV010177449.1:0-16864 GCA_963574575.1 Galagoides demidoff
TGAGTCTTCTGGAAAATCTTTTCTTTTTAATTTAAAAATTTTTTTTAATTGTAGGGTATTCATTGAGGTTACAAAGAACCATGTTAGACTAACTGCATTTGTTAGGTAAAATCCCTCTTATAATTGTGTCCCATCCCCAAGTGTGCTATACACCATGACTTCCCACTCCCTCCCTCTTCCTGTCTCCACACTCTCTCTTTACCCTGGCCCCCTTGTACTAGCCCATCTACTGCCTTCATATTAGAAGTGAGTATGGATTCTTGCTTCTCCATTTTTATGTTGCTTTACTAAGAGGAATGTGTTCTACCTCTATCCAGATTAATACAAAAGATGTAAAGTCTCCATTTTTTTTAAAGGCTGAATACTATTCCATTATATACATATACTGCAGCTTATTAATCCATTCCTGGGTTGGTGGGCATTTAGATTGTCTCCACATTTTGGCACCTGTAAATTGAGCTGCAATGAACAGTCTAGTGCAAATGTCCTTTAGATAAAAGGATTTTTTTTTCTTCTGGCTAGATACCTAGTAATGGGACTGCAGGATCAAATGGGAGGTCTAGCTTGAGTTCTTTGAGGATTCTCCATACTTCCTTCCAAAAAGGTTTTATTAGTTTTCAGTTCCACCAGCAGTGTAAAAGTGTTTCCTTCTCTCCATATCCATGCCAGCATCTGCAGCTTTGAGACTTTGTGATCTGGGCCATTTGGTGATATCTCTGGATAGTTTTGATTTGTACTTCTCTGATGATTAGAGACAATGAGCATTTTTTTCATATGTTTGTTAGCCATTTATCTACCTTCTTTACAGAAGGTTCTATTCATCTCTCTTGCCCAGTGAATATATGGGATAATTGGATCTTTTTTTATTGATTAATTTCAGTTGTCTATAGATCCTAGTTATCAAGCTTTTGTCTGATTCATAATAAGAAAATATCTTTTCCCATTCTAAAGGTTGTCTATTTGCTTTGGTTGTTGTTTCCTTAGCTGTACAGAAGCTTTTCCATTTAATTAAATCTGATCGGTTTATTTTTGTTGATGTTGCAATTGCCATGGAAGTCTTCTTCATAAACTGTCCCAAGGCCAATATCTTCAAATGTTTTCCTCACAAGGTCTTTGAGGATTTTTATTGTTTTATGCCTTAGATTTAAATCTTTTATCTATTTTGAATCAATTTTTATAAGTGGTAAGAGGTGTGGGTTCCAGTCTTTTACATGTGGTTATCCAGTTTTCCTAAGACCATTTGTTGAATAGGGATTCTTTCCCCCAGTGTATGTTCTTGTTTGGTTTATCAAAGATAAGGTGGGTCTAAATGTTAGTTTCATCTCACGATTTTCTATTTGGTTCAAAGTGTCAATGACTCTATTTTTGTTACAGTACCATGCTGTTTTGATCACTATGGCCTTGTAGTATAGCCAAAAGTATGTTAGGGTGATACCCCACCTTTGTTTTTAATCCTAAGAATTGCCTTGCATATACTGCATTTCTTCTGGTTCCATAAAAAATGAAGAATTATTTTTCCAAATCTTGAAAGTATGATGATGGTATTTTAATAGGTATTGCAATGAATCTGTAGATTGCTTTGGGAAGTATAGACATTTTGACAATGTTGATTTTTCCCAGCCATAAGCATGATATGTTCTTCCATTTGTTAATATTTTCTACTTTCTTTTCTTAGGGTTTCATAATTTTCTTTTAGAGGTCCTTCACTCTTTTTGTAGGTATATTCCTAAGTATTTCATTTTTTTAAGCTACTGTGAAGGGAACTATGTCTTTGATTAGCTTCTCATTTTGACTATTATTGGCATATACAAATGTGACTAATTTGTGGGTATTGATTTAATATCCTGAGACACTGCTGTATTTTTTGATAACTTCCAGGAGTCTTGTGGTTGAGTCTTCATAGTTCTCCAAGTATAAGATCATATTGTTGGCAAAGAGGGAGAGTTTTGACTTCCTCTGCACCCATTTGGATACCTTTTATTTCCTTCTCTTGCCTGATTGTATTGGCTAGAACTTCCAGCACTATGTTTTGAACAGTAGTGGCGATAAAGAACAACCTTGTGGGATTCCAGTTCTAAGTGGAAAAGCTTTCAGTTTTACTCCATTCAGTATAATATTAGCTGTGGATTTGTCATAGATGCCTTTGACTAGATTAAGAAATAAGCCGCCTATATTCTTAAGTGTTCTAGTTAGAAAAGGATGCTGAATTTCATCAAATGATTTTTCTGCATCTATAGAGAAGATCATATGGTCTTTGTTTTTGCTTCTGTTGACATTGTGAATTACATTTGTGGGCTTGAGTACGTTAAACCAGCCTTGCATCTCTGGGATGAAACCTACTTAATCATGATGAATAATTTTTTTAATGTGTAGCTGTAATCTATTGGCTACAATACTTTTTTTTTTTTTTTGAGACAGTCTTACTTTGTTACCCTCAGTAGAGTGCTATAGCATCATACTTCACAGCAACCTCAAACTCCTGGGCTCAAACAATTCTCTTGCCTCAGCCTCCTGAGTAACTAGGACTACAGGTGTTCGCTACAACACCCAGGTATTTTTAGAGATGGAGTCTCACTCTTGCTCAGGCTGTTCTCAAATGCTAAGCTCTGTAAATCCACCCACCTCAGCCTCCCAGAGTGCTGGGATTACAGGCATGAACCATTAGGTAGGATTTTATTGAGAGCTTCTGCATCTATTGTCATTAGTGAAATTGGTCTGAAGTTCTTTTTAGTTGGGTCTTTTCCTGGTTTTGGTATCAGAGAGATGTTTGCTTCATAGAATATATTGGGGAAGACTCCTTCCTCCTCAATTTTTTAGAATAATTTCTGCAGTTAGCTCTTCTATGATGGTTTGATGGAATTCTGGTGTGAACCCATCTGTACCAGTGCATTTTTTTTATTGGGAGGTTTTTTATTGTTTCTTTGATCTCAGTGCTTGAAATCAGTCTGTTCAAGAGTTCTATTTCTTCTTGGTTATGTCTAGGGAAAGGGTGTGATTCTAGGCATTGATCCATTTCCACTATATTGTCAAATTTCTGGGCATAGAGTTTCTTATACTACTCAGAGATGATCTCTTGTATCTCAGGGGCATCTGTTGTTATTTCCCCTTTATCATTTCTGAGTGAGGTTATTAGAGATTTTACTTTTCTGTTTCTAGTTAGTCTGGCCAAAGGTTTATCTATTTTATTTACTTTTTCAAAAAAACAGCATTTTGTTTTATTAATTTTCTGAATGATTCTTTTATTTTCAATTTCATTAATCTCTGATTCAATTTTGGTGATTTTTTTTCTTCTGCTGATTTTGGGATTAGATTGTTCCTCTTTTTCCAATTCCATAAGATTGTTCATGACTCTGTTGATGGGCTCTCTGTTTTTCAAATGTAGGCATGTAATGCAATAAACTTCCCTCTTGCGACTGCTTTTGCTGTATCCCACAGATTTTGGTAATCTGCGTCTTCATTGTCGTTATGTTTGAGGAATTTAATGACATACTCTTTTATCTCTTCCTGAAACCAACTATCATTTCAGCATAAGGTTATTTAATTTCTAAGTCTTTGCATGGATATAAACATTTTTGTTGTAGTTGAGTTCCACCTTTTTTGCCTTGTGGTCTAAGAAGATACAAGATATAATTTCTATTTTTTTAATTTTGCTGAGGTTGATTTGTATCCTAGAATGTGGTTGATTTTGGAGTACATACCATGGGCTGGTGAGAAAAATTATAATTATATTCTTTAGATTTGGGATGGTGTGTTCTCTATATGGCTATTAAACCCATTTTTTTCTAGGGTCACATTTAAGTCCTTTGTATCTTTGCTTAGTTTCTATTTAGAAGATCTGTCCAGTTCTGACAGAGAGGTATTAAAGTCACTGGCTATCACGGTGTTATGGGATATCATGTTGTTCAGATCCACTAAGGTCTGTTTCATAAATCTGGGAGCATTTAAGTTGGGTGCATAAATATTTAAAATTGAAATGTCTTCTTGTTGTATTGTTCCTTTTTTTTTGGCCAGGGGGCTGGCACCCTACCCCTTTGAGCCACAGGCACTGCCCTGTATTGTTCCTTAGACCAGTATAAAGTGTCCATCTTTGTCTTTCTTAACTTTAGTTGCTTTAAATCAGCTTGTATCTGAATATAAGATCACAACCTCTCCTTTCTTCTGATTTGCATTTGCTTGAAATATTGTTTTCCAGCCCTTAACTCTGAGCCTTGATTTGTCCTTTCAGGGTAGGTGTGTTTCCTGGAGACAAAATATGAATGGTTTGCACTTTTTTTTTTTAATCCAATCATCCGACCTATGCCACTTCAGTAGTGAATTTAGTCCATTTACATTTATTGAGAGAATTGATAAGTGTGGTGTAGTTCTAATCATCTGATTTTGTGAAATCTGTGGTGTAGTATTAGCCTTTGTGGAAGCTAAGTTTTGGCCATTAGCTTCTGGGTGTTTACTTTGCTGGTGGTCCATCATGATGGGCAGTGTTGAGAACAAGTCTAAGAATTTCCTATAGAGCTGGTTTTGTGGTGAGTTTCCACAGTATTTGTTTATCTGTAAAAGATTTAATTTCTCCATCAATTCTGAAGCTTAGTTTAGCAGAACACAGAATTCTGGAGTGGAAATTGTTTTAAGAATATTGAAGGTGGATGACCATTCTTTTCTGGGTTGGAAGGTTTCTATTGAAAAGTCTGCTGTCATCCTAATGACTCTGCCTCTGTAGGTCTGTTGGCACTGACTCCCGGATGCCTACAGAATTTTTTCTTCCGTCTTGACTTTGGACAGGTTCATTACAATGTAGAAGCTCTGTTTGAGTTGAGATGACCCAGGGGAAGATATCCTTCTGAAAGAAGTGTTCAGGATCTTTAGTAAAACTTGGGAAGTTTTCACTTATTATAGTATACAGTAGGGCTTCTATGCCTTTGGGACAATCTTTCTCCCCTTTAGGGATTCCTATTATTCTTATGTTTGAACACTTCATGGAGTCTCATAGTTGTCTAAGTGCCTGTTTTGCTTTCTCTCTCTTCTTTTCCATCTCTTTAACTACCTGGGTTAATACAAAAACTTTAACCTCTATCTTTGAGGTTCTTTCTTCTCCATGATCAAACCTATTTTTGATACTTTCTACTATATCTTTATATTCCCTGATTGTCTCCTTCATTTCCTTAAGCTCTGCCATATCCTTTCTATATTCTACATATCTCTCTTTTGGTTCTTTCTTCCCATTTTCTCATCCATTCCTTTTATTGTCTTTATCATCCATATTTTAAACTGCCTTTCCATCAAATCCACTAATTCTTTATAGGTGCAGTAGCAGCCTCCATGGTCCCTTGAGGGAGTTGCTCTGTTTTGGTTTTTCTGTTAGTTCCTCCTCCTGTTTCTTTCTTCTTGTTCACCTCCTTGTCTTCCTTTTTCCTTCCTGCTCCCTCCTTTGCTTCCAAACACTTTGTCTCAGAGCTTAGGTCTTGAAGTGGCCTCAGCCTGAGCAAAGCCAAACTCTTCCTCATGATCACAAAATAGGAAGCCTTGCTCTTGATGACAGTATATTGCAATATGTCACTGGGACACCAGGTAGCACTGTCGTATTTTTAGGAGACAGAGAACACAGCCAGCAACCTCTCTGGTCCTTATTTCTAACTTAATTGCCTTCAGTGATCACCTTGTTGTTTGCAGGTCTTACAGTGCCCACTGACTCCAGTTCCTGTGGGGTGCAGGAATCCCTCAGCCTGCCCCAAGAGTGGAGTTCTGATCCTGGTAGGTGGAATTAAGACCATGCTTTAGGCCCCTGCTAAGACCTTCCAAGGACTTTCCCACAATGGTAGCCTCCAGGCTCTTCACAGAGACCTTCTCAGTGTGGCTGTCTTGACAGTCACCAAACCTATGGCAAATCCACTCTAACTGGCATTCAAATCTGGTTGCTGTTTACTGTTCAAGTCTGCCCATTCTTCCAAGCTTTCCACTCAATACACAGCTTCCTCCTAAAACTGAATACTCTGGAAAGTCTTCCTCCCATCCCAGACCTCCGTGGGGGCCAGCTGATCTCAGCAGGTTGCAACCACTCATCTAATTCATCAGATTTTGACCACTACAGATCATATGCTGTATCCAGCTCACTGCATCCTTGCTGTGCTCCCTGAGGTACAACTCTGGGTAAGGTCCCTGTGCCAGGGAATGAATGGATTCTGTCATTTTCCCCAATTGTTCTAGGAGAGCTCAGCTGAATGATTCTCCTCGTCCACCATCTTGATTCACTCCCTCAAGTTTTTTGTTTTTTCAAGAAAATTGGACTCCCTAAATTAATAGTGCATACTGAATTACATCCCTTACAAAAGGTAGAGTAGGCAGGTTTCCTTCATCCTACTATACACAGGTGTTGCCACTGTGCAAACTCAAATGGAATATCATTATTAAAGGTATATTTCTATTACTTTTAACTGAGGTACTATAGCAAGATCTTTTTTAAAGAGGAAATTACAGGGGGAAAAAAAGCTTTATGATAGATAATAAAAAAGCCTAAGGAAAAGGTACAAGAACTAACAGTTTAGGAAAGATGTTATTTTGACATATTTGCTTCTAAAATTACTCTAATGTATGCCTGTTATTAGTCTGTTTTTGTTACTCTGCATGATATTGCTATATAATCTACAACAGCACAAGAGAGACTACCAGGCCCCATATCCCTCTTTCCTACCCCTTTGGACAAGAACTGTGAGCCTAAAGCAAGCCTCCTGAATTACAGAATTGTTTCCTTCATTCCTGTTTTCCTGCTCCAACTCTGAATCTGCCTGTGAGGATGACCTGGAGGAAACACATAATTTGTTCCAGTATTCAGTAAGTTCCATGTACTGGTAGTTATTCATTGAGTATTTGCAAGGCCCAAGCAGGTTCTATATGCTAGGTTGTACCAGTGTTGATAACAGGGTATAGTGGGTCACTTTATCCATGAGAGATACAGTCCAAGAAACTCCATCAATGCCTGAAACCATGAAGAATACCAAATCTGACTGCTGTCAATCAGAATACGTTTCTGTTCATTCCTTCCACCCACAAATTTAATGTTTTTTCATTCTTACCTAAGTGATTAAGACACTATACTATAACTTTCACAGTTTTAAATGCACCAGAAAAACTAGAATGAGTATCTTTTTTCTTCTTCATAATTTCAGGCACAGAAGATACATTCTTATTATATCTTAGCAAGCTTACCATACAATTGTTTTTTCTTTCCTAAGCTGGGATCCTTTTCACTTAAATGAAGCACTTTTTGTCTTTTCATTGGCATGTCTGACTTGCCAGCATCACTACTCTTGTGCTTCAGTGCCATGATCAAATAAAGTAAGGATGATGTGATTATAATGATTGTGATCCATGACAACTGATATGAGAACCCAGACAGCTCCTAGGTAGTTAGGGGACAGCAGCTACAGGGTGGATCCACTGGACAAAGGTACTCACATCCTGAGGAGGAGGGCAGGACAGAGATTTATCACATTAACGGCATGCAATTGAAAACATATGAATTGTTTATTTTTAAAGTATCCCATTTAATATTTTCAAACCATAGTTGACTGCAGGTAACTGAAATAGGAGAAAGTAAAACTTCAGATGGGGGGAGGGGGTTACAGTACCTTACAGTAATATACTATGACTACCTTTTCTATTTATATGAACTAAGGTTTATTATGAAATCTTTTTAAAAGGCTATTCTGGTATCTAACTTTTTTTTTGGTGCCTAACTTATAATAAACTCCAACCTTTGTTTGCAAAAGAGGAGAGCTCTCAATTATGTTGTACAGTGACAGATTCTAAAGTTCTAAAGTTTAACACGAATATTTCAATGGTAAAGCTGGTTAAAAGGCTAATTTTACTTCAATGCAAGATCTCTCAGTGCAGAAAAGTCCAGTCAACAAAGTTCACTATTTTATAAATAAATAAAAATGTTTACATAGAAGTATCTATCTATATAAACATAAATGCATTATACATTTAAAACTGAATTTCACTAATAAAATGTGGTTACATATAATAAATATAAAAATTAAATATGTGACTATGATAAAGTTTCCCACCTCCCTTTCCCAGGATGTTATTTTCTTGTTAACAAAATAAGTAATTTAATTTGAAGTACTGTCCCAAACTCAGAGGTTACATATTATGGTAATTCTAAAAATTATGTCATTTAAAAATGGTTGGGACGTCTAAGATCTATTAAGAGAAAATAGTTACTTTCCAAGTTTCTTTTGCTGGCTTCTATTCACTCAACACAAACATATCATACCAGGCCTGATCAATGTTTCAATATATCCATGGTTGAAATGGCATCTCAAGTGGCCTCCACGCTTCTTGCTATTTGTCCTGGAGGCTGGACAAATTTTATTTCCTACCCACTCTGAGTATGACATGGTAGCTATGTAATAAGAGTAAGGAATATAGGAGTCTCCACAATGGTCAGAAATGAATTAAAAAGTTATAAAAATATCCAAGCAGGACCAAAAGCAGAGGAAGAGGATATTTTTTATTAATAAAATAAATGTACCCTGGAATTGTGTGGTGGGAGTTGTCTACAGATGTATAAACAGCAACACCAGCTAATTTTTATTATCACCTTCCTTTAGTGAAAAGCTGCAACAGGTATTATAACATGAATTTCTAAGAGAAATAGGCAAATGTATAAAAATGAAAAAATTGGAATTCTAAAGAATAGTAGTTTCAATAAGGTCAATGACCACATAAAAAATATGCAACTCAGAAGTTTACCATCAGCAAACAAAAGTATTTTTAAAAAAGCATAATAGTATGAAAAAGTATAAAAAGAAAATAGAAAATTCCATTTTCTCAGTTTTATATATGTATATACACATACACACTGAGATATTTTCAAAATATAGGCTTCGAACTTTACAAGTGATTGGAAAGTTGCTATCAGTAAGAAATATGGTCTTTTTTGGAGGCTTGAAGGATATTCACAGTACATTTAATTTTAGTCTCTCACACTGTTACATCCCATGTTTATATGTTTGCATTGCCATATCTGATGGTGTGCAGCAAGCATCTTCGAGGCCTTCATTGCATATCCATTTTCTACTATAAGAAGAGACCTACAGATGCTGTCCTCCTACCATTCATTGTCTGGAAGATGTTTTAAGTACTTTGCTGCTATGACAATGGTTGCTTATAGTCTGGGTTTAATGCTTTTGTTCAGTATTCTGGAAAAATCAGTCTTACACTAGAAATGACCTTTGTGGTCCACAGATGAGATCAAGAAAAAAATAAGCAGATGGAACACATCTGTTAATCATAAACATTTCCTCATTAGTGTCATTCTCAGATTTATTTGTGTTATGTTTTTGTGAAACTCTGACAAGAATTAAATTTAATCTGTATTCTAAACAATTATGGGTGTGGATCAATGTGACATGTAATGTCAGTACATATGAACATTTTCCTCTATGGTCAGGATGGCTCCCTGATATTCATCATGTAATGTTGGTCACATCCAAATTCTAACAAAATGTAAGTGCATGCTGCCCCTTCATCTACTTTTCAGATGTGAGAAGAAGCACAGTATAGTATCACAGAATTAATGAGTGGTAAAGTAAAAGCAAAGAAACAGGATTGTACTATCCCCAACTTTGTCAGTTACATGTCTTTGTAATCTAGGACAACCCTGAACCTCAAATTCCCCAGCTCTAAAACAGATGTGACCGCAGGAATTCAGTATGCAACATACCCCTAAAACTCCAGTAAAATGCCTGTTGTGGGACTCAAAGGCAATATAAGTAACAAGAATGACTATAAATGACTGCACTCAAAAACACTGATGTCCCCCCAAATAAAAGATGTGCTATTACGTTCTAAATCTTGACACCCTCAGGGGAGATTAAATCACAGAAAAACCTAAAACTATTTTTTCTTCCATTTTCTGCCTGGATCTGAGAATTAACTTTGAGGACCCAAGTAAGTTTACATAAAGAAAGGCATTTTGAAACTAGTATAACATTAGGATATTATACTCCTAGATTAGAGAGACCTGGTCTGCAATTACAGGTTTGTGTCTTCTCCCCATAACCTCTAAGAAATGGCCTCAGACAATAAGCCACACATCCTGGACAGGAAGGCAGGGATGGATCTACAAAACCAGCACCTGCTGGAAGTCCTTACCACTAGAGACACCTGCTTGGTACACATGGACCTTAGCAGAAGCCATCCTTGCAAGAGAAGGGGCACAGGTCTCATTTCATAAGCTATTAATAAAATAAAACACCTCACTACAAAATGCCTACCCAAGCAAAGGAAATAAATTTAACAGTAAAATTATCCTAACATCCCAAGATTCACAAACAAAATAGCATACTGAGTCCAGGACAAACTAAATGCTATTTAAACATTAAAAATCACAGCAATTCTATCTGCATCACCCCCATCCCACAATGCAGTGTAGGGAGCTGCAGAGCAATGAGCAGTTTCTGTGACAAGAGGGGCAAGAAAAGAGGAGACCAGAGCCAAAGAAAATACATTAAGGGATTGACTATGAAAAAAAAGACCAACAGGAGAATTCACATCTAATAGAAAAGAAAAACAGCTAAAAAAATTCATGATGAGGTTACTGAATACAGATACCACTTATATCTGCCTTTTTCTCTCTTCTGATTCGAAACATGTGTTGTGTTTTGCCTCCTAGACTAGTGATTTTCAACCCTGGTGTATAATGGAATCACCTAGGAACCCTTTAATAAAACATGGACTGCTGGGCTCCACCACAGACCAATTAAATCAGAATCTGGAATAGGCTAGATGTTTAAAACAAAACAAAACAAAACAAAAACCACCTTCCAGCTGATTCTATAGCAAGTCAGGGCTGAGAACTCTGCCTTTAGACCTTTTTCTAAAACAGTAACTATCTTTCTCCATCCAACGTGACAAATTCTCTTTTCAAAATATTCCCACTACAATAGAAAGTAAAGATTCCCAACCCCAAATAAGTGCTCACGTTTAAGCAGGAATACACCAAGTTCAAGACATTTGCAAATGCAAATTGTGTCCTCAATGTACCTGTATATTCTTGGAAATAGTTAAGATATTCTAAGACACCCAAGTCTAAAAGAGCTTAAACTTTATATTATATTCACTCAAGTAATATTATCATAAACATAGGAGCAAGAATATTTTCCATGAATAATTAAGATTTCTAGAGATAAAATCAAAGGCGAAAAAAATTTCATTTTTATTCTGGGCTTAATTTTCATGGAAATGCCAATAGAAGATGTCTGCCTCAGCATTAATTGCCATAGAGAGCCATCTTGATTGTGTTGAATACCAAACAATGAGTAGCTGAGAAAACAATTCTGAATCCTAATACCAAGAATTTAAAACCATTTGGAAGTGGGATAAAAAGACCAAAAAAGGTTGAATACTGAAGACCGTTTTCACATGCTGCAAAGAGCTCTTAAAGTAGAGATTACAAAACTTATAAAGACAAACAAAAAGGTAAAGACAAATTTGGAACATACTATTATATACACAATCCTCGTCCCTGGGTAGATCTGCCTTGACAGGCACCCTTGGATTTGGAGGGAGAATGACAGAGGACCCCGGCCCTTTTTAAGAAGCCTCTTCTCCAGAATGTACTCCCTGGCTGACAATCCACTGTTGACTAATCTTGAGACAGTATAGGAATAAAAGATTTAAAAACTATGGTGTCACACAAAAATAATACATCACAATCATGATTATCTGTAGAAGGGAGACGCATGAAGGGTGGTGGAGAGGATAGATTCAGAAAAAAGACCAACGTGTGGAAAGGTGGAAGCCTGCATGGAACTCAACAGTGTACACAGAAGGGCCGAAACAGGAAGGTCAGTTCAGCTCAGTAGCAAACTAAAAATAAGGAAATAATATATTTTTAAGAAACCCACACAAAACAAGGAAAGATGTAGAAAAAAATCAATGCTAGTCAAGACAAAGAATGAGCATCTTGTAGATTAAGATTAAAAGGAAGCACAAAGTGAAAGAATACTAAGGGAGGGGGCAAAACCCAAACCCAGAGCCTAAAGAAGAGGCGACACTCTGGTTAGAGGGGACACTAATTTAATCCCACTCATTCCATCAACATTCCTGGGACCACAGCCCTATCCATGAAATGTTCTGCCATGCAAAATACACATGGTAGAATTTGAAAGAATGTAAAGCAAGTCACACAATCTGTAATTACACTAAAGATTTATACTTCAAATACTCAAAAGTAAAAGAAGTATTATTAATTCCTAAGTTTTAGCTTACTACTTAGAAATTCAAATCACAAAAATCCCTATACACTCTGAATGTGTGCGAACATGGGAGCACGGGGAGGGCATCACATTTTGTACTTTATTTTCTTTTAATGTTAAGTAAGAAAAACATGTTCAACTTAGAAAAGGATTATATCAGAAGATTAAGTATGGCTCTAGTTTGTTCAAATTTTGTATTTTAATATACTGCTCTAAAGGTAATTTGACAACCAGATTTCCAAAGCAAGATGTCTATGCAAAAGCAAGAGAAAATAAAATTCAAAAAAGGTGTGCGTGGCCAGGCATGGTAGCTCATGCCTGTAATCACAGCACTCTGGGAAGCTGAGGTGGGTGGATTGCCTGAGCTCAGGAGTTTGAGACCAAGCCTGAGCAAGAGCGAGACCTCATCTCTACTAAAAACAGAAAAACTAGTGGGTACCTATAGCCCCAGCTATTCAGGAGGCTGAGAAGAGGATTGCTTGAGTCCCAGAGTTTGAGGTTGCTGTGAGCCATGATGCCATGGCATGCAACCCTAGGGTGACTGAGTGAGACTCTTGTCTCCAACAACAACAACAAAAAGAGTGTGAAGGAAAATAATTAGCTTACATAGAATGCTCATTTATTAACAAAGAAAGAAAGTCTCACAAAAGGGCCCTGAAAGGCTAAATGTGTTTCTCTGGGTTCCTCCCAGGTGAATGGCTTCTTTCTTCTCCCTGGACTCACTCTGGGTGAAAGTGAGTTACCATACCTGTAACCAGAGCCTGTCTCCTGCCACGGTCCTGCCGATGGCACTGCACTGGAAAGTGGCAAACCGGCCGGCATTGACTTCCACGTTCTGAATCCGCAGGAAGTGGGGGGTTCTGGCTACATGAGGAAAAAGAATGAAGAATATGAAAAGGGGAGATCTATAATGAATAAGCGTCTTTTTCAATCTATCTGCAATTTGGGGCCTTTTCATTTTGTTCACCTTTAGAGAAAATAATGCTTTTGCTTATATGAGCTTTAAAGATTTCACTAGAATTGTAAAAGATATCATAAAAGGTTTTGGTGTGCTTTGTAAAAGCATAAAAAGAAAAGCCAAGCATTCTGGGATAGAACCAAACAGAAAGAAGATATTTTATTGTGCCTGCTGTGCAAATTATCATAGCTCAGCAGTCTGCCTGTAATAACAGATCTGTATTAATAAAGATTATACTGAAGCCTAATTGATGTTTTGAACAAAAACATATTAGATATTTATACTAGCAACATGAAAAGAACAGTAAGAAGTTAAATGATGTTGTCAAGGAAACTTTTTAACCGAAATACAAGGCTGTGCATAATATATATTTTAACACAACTAATTGGTATGCAACATTACTTATGTAATATTTTTCAGCTACCAAAAATACTATCCCTATAGACACACTCTGTGAAATGACACTGGAACTGCAACAGCATGGCAATTTTTGCTGATTCTTATTTCCAATTCAAGAAATAAGAAAGATTGCAAATGCTAAATAGCACTGTCTCATAATGTACAGTGTCCGCATGGGACAGCTGTTTAAGTAAAGGATTATCTATGTCATCTGAGATTTGCAGACCTATTTCTGTATCACACTGAAAACAGGTGACTGGGAACTGGAATGAGAGGTCAGTACTTAAATTTTATGACAACTTCTACCTTTAAGAAAACATTCTCTTATCACAACAATGATTGAGGGAAAGAGTAGCAAAGAAGATAGGAAATAGAAAAGCAGGAGAATAAAATGATAATACTTTCTGGGAGGGACACATAAATCTGGATAATAACTAGAAAACATGTTATTATTCTTGCCAGATTTTTCTCATTGTCAGTGTGTCTTTAGGCCATGGCTAGACACAAAAAATGGTGCCCTGCTGCTGGGTGCACAGAGATTACAAAGTCGTGCTGGCATCAGCCTGAGCAAAATAAAATTAGGAATGGAAGTGGGTTATGCCAAATAACAAAGAAAGTCACATTTTAATATCAATACCACACAGGAAAATCCCATTACTAATTTGGAGGCCACTAATAACTCAGACGATGTACTCGTGATGCTCAGCATACAAATGTTCTCATGATTTCCAACCAAGCATAACTAGGGACCATTGTTTCTTAACACTACATATTAGGGTACAACTCTATGAACTCTATTTTTCACTGATTTAATCAAATTACCGCTTGCTTAAGAATAACATAATTCTATGGTTTGAAAAAATTCTCTACAAAAAGTCCCTAAATCAAATTTCCCTTCTATTCTTTGTTCCTGAAAAACTAAAAACCCATTGTTTTTAGAAAATAAAAAAGGTAACATTTATTGGGTAGTTATGTGCCAGAAACTTTTCCAATTTGCTCATAAATGTTCTGTGAGAGAAGTTTTTTCTCCATTTCTCTCATGGGGAGAACTTGTGGGAACTTGACTAGTGTCAGAAACAGGATGTAAACTCAGGACTATCCAGTTCCAAAGCCCAGGCTTATTCCAGGAAGCCACAAGGCCTCTCCCAGACTTCCCACTACCTCTGCCTTTCCTTAAACTTTCTGACCCCCCTTGGAGGGGCTTCCCTGCCTGCCTGCTAGAATTTCACCTTCTTTCAAGGCCCTTCCAAATGTTATGTCCTCCACAAAGCTTCAGTGATTATCTCATATTGTTGCAAGACCTTCTAATATCACAATAGCAACTGATGTTAATGCCTCATACATAGCAAATATTCCATATCATTATCAAATTTAACCATATTATTTAAAATTAGTAAAAACACACCCATATCCTTAAAAACTCTTCACCTGACATTTCAACTTCTATGGAATTCTGCTCTCCCATCTCATCTTTAATACACATTAAATTTCTACTAAATAAAAATCTTTATAACCATTATGATGTTAGGTACCAAAGGCACCCAACATGTATAGAGATAATTAAGAATTTTGAGAGTCAACTAAATTAATATGAATATACCGGAAGATGAAAAGCTGGGTTTTTTTGTCAAGGAAATTGTTGTTCTAATCAAACATTAAAAATATACATCAATTTTAGTACGTATGTCATTAGCTAGAAACCGTTTCCATTTTCTTTCTTCCATAAAATTATTCTAAGCACATTAACAAAGCTATAAGCTAAAGCCGTATGACTTGATGTAACTTCAAAGAAGTTATCACCACAGCAGTGTGGGCCACTCAGAAAGCTCACTGGAACACCTCCATGTTCCATGCTTTGCCCCTAGAAATAACCATGACAGTGCAAATGGAAAAATACCAACCTCTGTAAAATAATTTAAAGAAGTTTATTCTGAGCTGAATGTTTGTGACTAGGCCAGAGCATAGAGGTGCTGAGAAAATGCACCCATTGTAGCAGGATTACCATTTGCTTTTACACATTCATGGATACACAGGAAATATAGTTAATATCTTAAATCCATACATAGAAAGCAGACACTGGCTTTGCCAGAAAAGGCCAAAGGGGGGTGAGGTTACAGGTTCTAAGTTCATTCAACAAATATTTCATTGGTAATTGGTTAAAGGAATGAAGCTTTGTCTAAAGCAGCTGTTCTTAACCTGTGGGTTGCAACCCTTTGTAGCAATGAAAATATATAGCAGCATTAGGAAGGTTGAGAACCACTGGTCTAAAGGCTTAAAATATTTTAATTTAAGATAAGGATTAAGGATGTATTAATTAGAGATAAGCCACTAGACCTTTACCAAAACTCAAGTAAATTTCTTAATAAATTAATGGCCTTCAGGTATGGTTTAAGCTTTGTCTTATATAGCCTTAGACCCCTTAATGAGTTACAAAGGATATATTCAAGAAGGGAGAGGGGCATGAGGATGCAAATCTGACCTCACTTCTCAAGGCCAGCAACTCAGCTTTAGGGTATCTATGGGGTCTCTTGGCCAACAGGGGTGTCCACTCAGTTAGTTAAGGAGCTTAAGATTTTATTTTAGTTCACACTATGACATCTTTACTAAAGGTACTTCAAAGATCTGACATCTAGAAATCTCAACTGGCTGCCCTCTGGACTTAGAAACTGAGCTTATAGTGAGCTCTGACTATTCATCTCAATAATTTGTTTTTCTTTTTGTCTTCTTGTTCTAATCTAAATTCTTCTCTCCTTTTGGTAGATCTCTTACCTTACAACTTTTATTTTTTTTTCTCATTTCCTTCTTTATAGAATGGTTATTTTTTTTTACAATATAAAATAAATGCTTGTTATAGAAGACTCAGGAATTACAGAAAGCTAAAGTAAGAAAAAGTTCTGCTACCTACCAAGTACATTTTGTCCTCAGTATTTTTCTAAGAATATCTTTTAAAGTGGTTGTAATCAACCTGCCCACCATATCTAACAGCGTATGCTATTTTTTCTCTTAACATTATACCTTAAGGGGCTCGGCACCTGTGGCTCAGGTGGCCAAGGCACCAGCCACATACACCTAAGGTGGCAGGTTTGAATCCAGCCTGGGCCCGCCAAACAACAATGACGGCTGCAACCAAAAAATAACCAGGCTTTGTGGTGGGCGCCTGACCTTACAACTTTTAACTCAAATAAATGTCTCTCTCCAAAGCAAACAACCTAGTTTCTTTTTTTGGTAAAACTTCTAGAGAAATTTCAGA
>CAUYQV010177451.1:0-14734 GCA_963574575.1 Galagoides demidoff
AAAAAACTGTGGTCCCCAACCCTGGGGCCATACACGGGTATGAATCCATGGGCTGTTAGGAACCAGGCTGCATAGCAAGAGATGACCAGAGAGCAAGTGAAGCTTCATCTGTCACGGTCCTCACCACCTCCAGATGAGACCACCTAGTTGCAGGAAGTTGTATAATATTATGATATTATTTTATTATATAATACAATGTAATAATAATAGAAATAAAGTACACAATAAGTAACGCACTTGAATCCTCTCCAAACCATTCCCCTACACCCTGTCCCAGTCTGTGGAAAAACTATCTTCCATGAAACTGGTCCCTGGTGCCAAAAAGGTTGGGGGACCACTCCTTTAAAGTTACTTCCCTGGGAAACATCTATTACTAACCCAGGTCCAGAATCCACAGCACCTCTAGTCTACTGTCATGGCACCTACCACACTGTGCCATACACGTAACCAAATTATTCTTTTGACTCTTTCATCACACAGAAGCTCCTTGACAACAGTGATCAGATAGCATCTTACTTAACTTTTTAGCTTCAGCAGCTAGCACAGCTCCTGGCACACAGTTCTCAAAAAATGTAGGTAAATAATTCTCAATTATCCCTAGGTAAAATTAGAAGCCAAGCAGCTGTCATGGGGCAAATCTTGGGAGCATGAAAAACAAATTCAGGAAAAAAACCTTCTCTAAGTCACCAGCCCTTGTTTTGTTTGCCATTATTTGACTTGGGAGAGTTAGTTACTCAACACTCTTGAGACTCAGGTTGTCTTCCAAATAAAATGAGAGAATTCAACTAGAAAATATCTACAGTCCCTAACTAACAAGATCTGACATATTCTAAAATCTTAACATTGTTGGTCTACTACATCTCAATCCTCTATTACTATGAAAATTCACATCTGTAGAATGTTTATAATCCTTCTCACTCATAACAAACAAGTGTTGTCATGGTGTTATTAATCCCATTATACAGATGAGGAAACCAACTCAGGCCAAGCAGCTTGCCTAAGATCATTCCACTAAGTACAGAGGGTGGGACTGGAATTCCAACCCTCAAAGCTAGTGCTCTCCAGCATCCCACACTTCTCCAACTAAGAAGGAGATAGCCCCAGAAGCACATGGTAGGATTCCATAGAATCCCCTGGGATTCCAGGGGAGCCAGGGATAAACACAATACACAATCAATCTTACTAAAAGATGTGGGGACAAATGGGTTTATTTTAAAACAATTAGAAATATTACTGATTACAATGTAAATTCACATTAAATTTTAAGATAAAATGTAATAGGTTTCCCTCCACTCCCATTCCCAAGGAGAAAGTCACATAGAAAAGAGAAAATTCACATTAAATTTTAAGATAAAATGTAATAGGTTTCCCTCCCTTCACACCCACTACCAAAGAAAAAGTCACACAGGAAAGCCTTTTGAAACATGAACACTTAATTTACCCTATAATAAGCTTTTAAACAGGCTATATTAATCCAAAATAAGAGAATTTAATTTGCAGCATAAAGTTATGACTTCTCAGCATTACTGGACAAGGAAAGGTTAAGAAAACTAGCTTGTCTGTCCTTCTAGCTTTTAAGTCATCAAAAGCACCCAAAAAGTTACATGGTAAATGAAGTTTCCCATCATAAAACTCCCCTATGCAACAAACTCCAGAGACAAACTATCAGAACGAGAAAAGGAAAGAACCCTAACCTCCAGAAGCAGTCAAGGGAGGCAGATGTAAGGCACACTCAATTGTGGACATATATGCCAAACTACATGGAACCACTGTGGGGCATCTGTTATCCCCTTATCTCTCAAACCTGCAGTATCTGGACACAGTGACCAAGAGCTTAACATGTGCCTGGCCCCTTACCCTCATGCAGGCTACCGAATGGGCATTAACCTTCCAGAATACAAAGTTTATCTCTGAAAACTTTCATGTAATTATCATGACTCTTGGAGATGCACATTCTACCACTCTGATGCTGCTGTTGTCCTAAAGATTATATATGTATTATCCTACTTGGATAATAAAATAAATTCAGCTTTTCTCTCCACTTAAGAAATCAACTTTCTCAGCTCAGAAGTGCAATTCCTCTCCAAGGGAAAGATGTACCAAAAAACAAAAAAGAAAGGGGCGGCACCTGTGGCTCAAAGGAGTAGGGCATAGCCCCATATGCCGGAGGTGGCAAGTATAAACCCAGCCCCAGCAAAAAACTGCAAAGAAGAAAAGAGAAGAAAAGAAAAAAATCAAGTTTCTAATAAATATGTTTTGGGGTATTGCCACAGAACCAGTGTCTCACCTGAAAGGAAATGAGAATATCAGAACAGGTGATCCTGATGTTTTCCTTAGTAAAATGGCCTCAGGAGAAATTACCAACCTCCATTAAAAAAAATTTTTTTTAATGGTCAAAACCAGCATGTAACAGATCCTAGGGAAAAAAGTGAATCATGAAATTAAATATAGGCCCCAATTACTTTTCCTTGAGAATTAAGAGAAATTTAGGGCTCAGCGCCCGTAGTTCAGTGGTTAGGGCACCGGCCACATACACCAGGGCTGGCAAGTTCGAACCCAGCCTGGGCCTGCTAAACAACTATGACAACTATAACAAAAAAATAGCCGGGCGTTGCGGCAGGTGCCTGTAGTCCCAGCTACTTGGGAGGCTGAGGCAAGAGAATCACTTAAAGCCCAAGAATTTGAGGTTGCTATAAGCTGTGATACCACCTCACTCTACCGAGGGTGACACAGAGAGACTCTGTCTCAAAAAAAAGAGAGAGAGATTTAGATCATTTCAGGTTGGATGACACAGAGCAATAGGTTTGGGTGAAGAAGCTTTTTAATATTTATACTCCTCAGCTCAGCGCCTGTGGCTCAATCGGCTAAGGCGCCAGCCACGTACACCTAAGGTGGCGGGTTCGAATCCCCAGCCCGGGCCTGCCAAACAACAATGATGGCAACAACCAAAAAATGGTCGGGCGTTGTGGCAGGCGCCTGTGGTCCCAGCTACTTGGGAGGCGGAGGCAGGAGACTCGCTTGAGCCCAGAAGTTGGAGGTTGCTACGAGCTGTGATGCCATGGCACTCTACCCAGGGGGATAGCTTGAGGCTCCGTCTCAAAAATATATATATATATATATATACTCCTCTTGAGAATCCTAACATCATCTTTTGACACTTTCTATCTACAACAAGAAACAAAAGAACAGCAATGTGCTGCCACTTCTCTGTTCCCTTCCAAAGACCATGCCCTTCACAGTGGCAGACTACCCAACCCACTTGAGCTTCAGTCACAAAAAGGTCTGGAGAAAGAGCCAGAGGACAGCACACACAACTTCACAACTGGAAATCCACTGACCAGAAGCATGGCCAGCATCACATCTACTAGCAAAGAACAAAAGGATAACAAACTGTCAGGTCCCAGCTTACAAAAAAAAGACAAGGTAATCCTCTCATTACCACTCGTAGGGCCTTAAAGAGGGTCTAGATAATCCCTTGAACCAGAGCCTTTCCTGATACTGGGGCTCAACTCAATGCCACTTCCTAGAATCCTTCCCTGACTACCTTGGCCAGCCAAGAGCTTTCCTTTTTTCTTACCGTGAGTTCCTACCATACTTCCAGTCTTCTACACAGTCCACTACTTCACTTCATCCTAAATTTTATGACTTTCTAGTTTCTTCCTGGTGGGTCTTTATTCTCAGCAGAGTAGCCGATTCCCTAAGTGCAGGATGGTTAATTTTCATTTTTCCTTACTGTTTCTGCCACAAGCTCCTGTCCTGGTACTATTTCAGTCAAATATGCATCTCCTCGCACTGTGCATAGGAGCCAAGATGCCGCCTTAGTCCTGCAGATCACACCCTAATTGGTGAGTGCTATGTCTCACTCATCCTAGCATGATAACTAGAACATTATGGGAAGTCAGGGCACATCAACTGAGCATTAATTACATGAAAGAAAGACTCCCAAGTCTCAGTTAATGATCCACTTATCTGAAGGAATACAGAATACAGTAAGAATTCTCACCTGATTCCTGGACTTGACAGAAACCAACAGGTATCTACATTTATGACATCCCACTTACCTACCAGCTTACCCCAAGTCATCAGCACAGGCCAACAAAGTTTCCCCAAAGAAAAGTTTTATGCTTAATGATAGAAATCTCATCTTCTCCTCCCTAGGTTGGTCTGTCCCCACCCCACCTCCACCCCATTTCCTGGAATCCTATTGTACAGAACTTAGATAGTGAATAAGGCTTTCTAAAATGATAGTCGTTTTGTATTTTTAATTATGAATAACAGATAGTATACAAGCACATATATTTTCTTATTTTTCTATTTAAAACTGAATTTTCTTCTATTTCCATTAGCCCCTTTGGGACCCAAAGCCTGCTGCTGTGGTGCAAATCACACAGCACCTATGCCCATTCTTCTCCCTCTACTGTTCACAGGGCATCTGGGCCTCTCTCCCTCCGGCTTCATTCCCCCTGTTCAAAGAAGTCCAAGCACCATCTACACATTTAGGCCTCAGCTGCCTCTCTATGGTAGCTTTCCAAGTCCTCTGATCTTACCTCCTTCTTTCTCATTCAGTAGTTCTCTCCCCAGTTTCTCTCTGTATCTGAAGTCAGTTGACACCCTATGCACCAAAAAAATCCAATAGCTTTTCTTCCTCTATGAACACTGGCAAAATAGCATACAAGAGTCCTGATTCCATGGAATTAACACTGAGAGCCTTCGTCATGACACATCTCTGTAACAGTTCTTAAAATGACCACTGCACGGAAATTCAACTATTGCGTAATATTTGATAGGTTAGATCACTTGTTGGACAGTCTTGCTATATGAAGATGAAAAATTAGAGATGGGCAAATTTAACACAATTTCCTTTGTCTGTTTGAGCTAGCTCAGACTTACAAGGCCACAGTGAGAGTTTTATCTTTCTTGAAGTACATACAGCTTTAACATCATAAAAAACAATCTTAAGAGAATGATAAATTGTTCTCAT
Source organism: Galagoides demidoff (assembly GCA_963574575.1). Lineage (NCBI taxonomy): Eukaryota > Metazoa > Chordata > Mammalia > Primates > Galagidae > Galagoides > Galagoides demidoff. Next base: position 4,982 of record CAUYQV010177451.1, read on the forward strand.
CTATCCTGATAATACCCCAGAAAGGGCCTTCTAAATTTAAACAGAGGAAAAATTAAAGATATTCAAGCAGAGGTGTTTAGACAATCTAAATCCCAAACACAGGGAAAACAAGCAGCAGCTCATATGTGTCAGTTAAAAGAAGGATTTTTTCAAGGCACAAACATGAGCAGGGACATTTTAATGGTATTAACAATTGGCCACTGCTATTGCCTGTTTCTAATGGAATGTCTTTACAGCCTTCTCACTGAGGCCATCTTATTAATTCCAAAAAGCATCCAAGGAAAACAATTGGTCTTCCTTCTCCCTCACAGAAAAATTCATATAAATGTCTCAAGAAAAAAAAAAAATGCTGGCATTCTCCCTGGCCAGCTCTCTTTGCTTTCCTGGCTTCTGCACTGTGACAGCTGGAACAGATGGCGTCTGGGTGAGACACCTTACATCTTAGACCTCATCCATGATCAGGTCTGATATTAACTAGTGATGCTGGAATCCAAGGGTTCCCATCGCTAGCACCTACTCATAGGGATTTCCAATCTCAGATGCTATTTTCCAGTTTTCATACTAGTAAGGCTTATTTTGTTTTGGCCAAAGAATTTTAATCCTTAGACTAATTCCTAATATTTATATTGCCACCAATACAGCAAACGGATAAATTTTTCTTCTCATTTGAAAAAAAATGCTGTACACTATTTTACCAGACATCATACACACAATGCAGTATTTTAATAGGCCATTTTCAAAGATGTGCAAGACATGAGAAGATTTTTAGACCAACTGAAATTCCACCCGGTCATTTCTCAAAATAAAGATTTAACAGACACATACAACAAAACAGAAAACATTTCCAAAGGCTTCGCCAGTGTGTATACACAGCAAATGCTAGAAAAAAAAAAATTATGGCTCCTCTTCAGTCATATGCTATGAATGTAAATTAAAAAGCTGCTACAACGATCCTTAATATAGCCTTTATGACTCCACAAAAATAAATTTAGAAATATATAAACACATGCACATCTCATTCTGAAAACTGATTCAGACCTTAATACAAAAAACGTGAAATAAAACTGTTTCCTTCAACGGACCACTAACTGAAGCCTTCTTAAATTTCAAAGCACGTCCACACACTTCATACATTTCCATTTTGTTGCTATTTCAAATTAAAGGTAAAGAATTTTCCACAGAGGACTCGCTCTAAAGGCCCAAATATTAAATCGACGTCCTCAACTGGGGCTGACAGTATAGAAACATGGCAAAACATACGTGAGCAAACAGTCTGGCGTCTAAAGCGGAAAATGTAAACACCACGATAGGGTTAATTTTAATTACCTGCACCTCCGGGAGCCCATTCTGACCTTTAGCATTAATCGGAGGCAGAATATGTGGATTTTGCCCAAAACTGGATCCCAGTGCCCGCCTGCCTTCGAGGCCACTGCAGCTCTCTGATTATGAATCAGAGGTTCATCTGCAGTGGAATGACTCAGTATAAACTTTTAAATAATGGTTTTTAAAAAACCCACCTAAACTAGCCCAGGATGAGCACGTTCGTCTATGCAGATACCCCAACCGGCCCGTCGCTCATTGCCGTCTTGGCCTCGCGGGAGATGCTGATTTCTCAACACCCCGTGGGGGTCACGTTTGGTAAGAGGCCTCCGCACCCCGTTTCCTGAAAAGCTGTGGCCCCAGCCCCCCTCGGCCCGGAGCCGAGCTTCAGGACAAAGTTTTACGAAGTTGAGGCGCTGGGGGGTGCGGGAGAGAGCCCGGCTGGGGAGGAGAACTAGGGGGGCGCCGCACTCGCCGGCAGGACCGACCGGGCCTGAGCCTCCCGGGCCCGCGGGCCCCGCCGCCGAGGTGTGGGATGGAGGCACCGGGACAAGAGTGGGCCGCTCTCAGGGGCTCATTCGCCAGCCGCGGCCCCCAGCCCGCCCGCGCCTGCCTGCCGAGGCTCCTCACCTCGCAGTCCGCGCCGGTCGGCCGGCTCAGGAGAGCCGGGCGAGTCCTCCGCCGCGGTCCGCAGCGTCCTGCTCCCCGGGCAGCCCCATGTCGGGGGGCGGGGAAGGGCCGGCGGCCGCCGCCGCGCCGCCGGCTGGAAAGTCCCGGCTGGGCTGCAACCCCGGCTCGCGCACGCGGCGGCCGCGCCGCGCTCCCTCGCGCCCTCACGCACTCTCTCGCAGGCACTTCCTCTCCCCGCTGGAAATCCCCGGCGCGCCCTCCCGCCCCGCCCCTGCCGCCCGCGCGCGTGGGAGCGGCTGGAGCCCGCGAGCGCCACCGGCCCCACGCGCCCGCCGGCTCCCGCGCGCCCCCGTGGTCCGCGCGCGCCCGCGGGCCGTTGCTAAGGGCCCTCGCGCCGGCGCCCGCCCGCCCGGCCTTAGCGACGCCCGCGCCCCCGCCCCCTCCGGCCGGCCCCGCCGCGCCGCCCCCGGGCCTCCCTAGCTCCGCGCGGCCCCGCGGGCCCGCCTTTCCGGGTCAAGCAGCCACGCAAGCCGCGTGGGGGCCCGAGGGCGCGGGGCTCTTCGCGGCGGGGGCGGGGGGCGGCCCGCGCTCGCCACTCGCTCACTCGCTCACATTGCAGGGTCCCCCCGGTGTCACCTGAGCCAACACATAGGCTCATCTCCACTCGCCCTAACGCAGACACACTCAGACACGCTCAGTGCGACACACATTCTCCTAGCCTGTCACAGGCACACACACCACACACAGTCGTGCTCCCTCACTCATGTGCACACGCACACTCCCATCTCCCTCACAGGCAGGTGGGTGGGGCTGGAGGTGACTCAAGCCATTTGGGCCCCTGCTCTTTTTTATGGAGGAGAGAGGGATGGCTTAAACATTTGTTGGGCTGCAGTTTCCTTTTCCCTCCCTGGCCTCATCCTAAGCTCAGGAGTTGGATCTTGATGTAATGAGGACCAGGACTGGGGTGGCCAGTTTGCTGCGAGCCCCCAGAGCCCCCTTGGCCCAGCTGTCCCTACACCTGACCTCCCTCCACCCAAGGCAGGTGCACTATGTAGCCAGGGGGACCCGTTTGTCCGATGGCCTCTGCCTCCTCCCCGAAGACGTCAGGGATTCCTTGAGGCCCCCAAGATTGCACCCAGCCTGGCAAGGCCTGGCAAGGTGAGGGTGTGAATGGAGGGCCTGCCTCTGGGAGGCTCAGGCCAACCGAGGAGGGAGAACATCAGCCTGTTCACAGGTAAGCGGTGACGGTGCAGAGTGAATTTTCATTTTTCACTTCTCGAGGAGAGTCATAAAGATCTCTAGACCAGAGCTGAGACCAGTGTGACCAGCTGAAACCAGTCCTCCTTGTGTTTCTCCAATGACTCATGTGAGTGAGGGAAGGAAGTTCAGCATCTCCCCCTGAAGCTTCCCCCATGGAATATTCCAGAACCCCAGATAGTCTTCGGCTGCTTGAGCCCAACAGGTGCTTGTTCTACAGCCACAGCAGCTAGGGGCCTTGCTAACCACACTCAGGCAAGCCACAGTGGCACCCCCTACTTGCTCCACAGGAGCACAGCTCTTAGTTCCCAAGAGCTTCTCAGCTCTTGGACCTGAGAGAGTTCCCAAAGCAGCCGTGCCAGGGTGATGGGCCAACCCTGTCCAGTCCTTGCACACAGACCCCCACGCTCTGGGTTGAACCTGAGTCCCCCAGTGGCTTCCCTTCCCCTCATGGTGGGTTCCCCTTCGGAGCCATGGGTGTCCTTTCCCACCTGTTGGAAGTTGTGATGATCTCGTTCTCAGAGGCTCAGGGCCCCCACCGCTTCCCATGCCCAGGCTCTGATGCCTATGTGCATCTGCCCCTCCTCTCGGGCCTCAGCCTTGCACAGGCTGCCGTCTTGGTTCGGGGTGCCTGTTCTCACCTACCACCTCACACTGCATAGTACCAAAAAAACCCATTTTAAGCATGCCAGACTCAGGAAAGCCTCCTTTCTCTAGGCTGGACTAATTTTGGCTTTTTTTTTCTGAGACAAAGTCTCACTTTGTTGCCCTCAGTAGAGTGCTCTGGCGTCACAGCTCACAGCAATATACGACTCCTGGGCTTAGGCTATTCTTTTGCCTCAGCCTCTGGAGTAGCTAGGACTACAGGTGCCTGGCTATTTTTTTGTCGCAGTTTGGCCAGGGCCAGGTTCAAACCCGCCACCCTCAGTATATGGGGCCAGCACCCCACTCTCTAAGCTACAGGTGCCGCCCTATTTTTGGCTCTTTTAAAATGAGCAACAAGGAAGATGGTTCAGAGCCCCACCATCAGAGGGGTTTTCTATGGCCCCTTTCATTTTCCACCATAGCAATAGTATGCAGTATTGGGGATGAGCAGATTCAGGTACAACCCAGGGTTAAGCCCTCTGCTGGTAAGAATGGCTCCTTCTCTTTCACTCTCTTCTCTGCCTTTGTCTTTTTCTCATACTGAGCAATTCTGGGTCCCCTGCTTTGACAGATTGAAGGGAAGACAGCACAAAGTTTGACAGGGCAAGTGCTTTGGGGGAGGGGGTACTCTTGCCTATGCAGTTAGAGCCACCTGGCAGCAGGGATGGGCAGCCAGGAGAGCCAATCACAGCTCTCCTCACTGTATTGCGAAGGCAGATCTGTTCCCTATGGCAACATGGAACAGGCTGACACTCTGGACAAAGACATTTCTCACAGGCATTTGTGTAGCATTACATGTTTTGTTTGCTGCATTTTTGGGAAAAGTACATCTGTCATTCTAAGAGCGACTCATGTAAGGGCAGCAACTCAGAAACCCAATCCTGTTTGCTTTCTGGAGAGGAGGAAAAAATATTCATTGAGTAGTGTTAAGAGGCTCCAGGCCTGAAAGGGGTTTCATCAGGCTTCTCCCCAAATTCAATGATCTGTGCCTCTAGTAACACCTCCTCCTGCAGAAACTGCTGGCCCCAATTGGTCTAACTTTGGCTGAAGTGTGCTGGCAACTCCTCTCACTAAACCATATTAAATAGTGCCTCAGGAAAGACCTTGACAAATAGCAAAATCATAGTTACACTAATTGTTTAAATATGTGGCTTCCAAACCTTTATAATACATTTTACATCACAACCCAGTTATATATAACATGTGTATTTGTACACATGTAATGTAATACTCATTCTCAAACATGACATACTCTGGTATTTTCTGCTCTAATTTATTAATGGTGGTCATGACCCTCTAAACTTATTGTTGATGCCTGACCTGAAGTTCAAAAACACTAAAAGCTGCTGAAGATGGTGGAAAGGGTTCAGAGGGTTGGGGTAGTCATGGTGCCAAAGCACCCCTCTCTGTCCCACTCTGGAACCCTTTTGTGGAAAGGGATGTTTGAAAACAAGTGCAGAGGAAAGGGGTATGGAGGTGAGGCAGGCCTAAAGTGGGTGTGCAGACACAACCATGGGGTTGTATGAGCATAAAGAGATGAGAAGGGAAGTGAGAGGCTTGGAAAACGAGGCACATAAAAACAGTTTCAGGGCTGGCGCAGTGGCTCATGCCTATAATCCTAGCATGCTTGGAGGCTGAGGTGGGAGGATTGCCTGTGGCCAGGAGTTTAAGACCAGCCTGAGCAAGAGCAAGGCCCCATCTCTACAAAAAAAAAAAAAAAAGAAAGAAAGAAAGGAAGAAAAATTAGCCAGGTGTGGTGGCATGTACCTATAGTTCCAGTTACTCAGGAGGCCCAGGCTGGAGGATCACTAGAGATCAGGAATGTGAGGCTGCAGTGAGCTATAATGATGCCACTGCACTCTAGCAAAAGACAAAGCTATCCTTATTTTAGAAAGCCTATTCTAGGATGTGTGTGCACACATTTCTGACACTTTCCCAAAATCTTTCAGGAGAATGTAAGTGTTTGGTGTGTAACTGTGGTGTGACTCCCACAGGTAACTTTGACCAAAGCTCCATACCCACTTTGACATTTAGCACATACTGACAATATAGTCAACTCCATCATACTTCTAAGAAAATGGAGTCTTTTCCTGAAGGTGTCATGGGAGACAGAGAAGAGGACTGGAATCAAGTAATATAGGGCAAAACTTATAAAACCTACACTGTGAATATTGCCTACCTTCCTTAAAATCCCATTCAGAGGTTGCACTGCTTTGTCAGTGACCTTCTTCCCAACCTGCAGGCTCAGAGTAACCCCAGTGTGTCCTTCCACCCCACCCCCAGCAGTCAGCCCAGCCCGGTGAAGGAAAGGAAAGCCATGGTTGGCAGAGTAGCCCCTTGAAGGGCCCAGCTTCTCTCACCAGCAATATCCAAGGAAGCAAGTTCTGTTCCTCCTTGCACATTAGAAATGAGAAGGGAGAAATTACTAGGTCCAAATCAAGTCTTGGATTAATAAGATCAAAAGTTTGAACAGTATAAGAACCATCCTCCTAATGCCTTCTCACTGTAAATCAAGGTATGTGTGGTGCCCTTCCTCATCTCTCAAGGCTGATGGCAAGTCTGAAATGTCACAGGTTGCTGGGAGGAAACAATTTCTCCCATCTTCCCCTCATTCCTTCAGTTACTTCAGTCAAGACCTGCTTGCCAAGCATCACCCCCACTCAGCTTTCCCTTAGCATAAAACCAATTTAGTGGCTGGCCTTTTGTTGCTTACCTTCTAGCGGGTGGAGACAAAATATGAACAAACTGCTAGTGAATCTATATGATAAGACCTAAGGAGAAAGCAAAGGCAGAGCAGGGGGAGAAGAGGCCCTGGGGATGAGGGTGGGCTGAGGGCCATAAGGAGCCATTTAAGTACATACCTGGAAGGAGGATACCGGGAACCTCACCCAAGCAGAGAAAAAACATGGACAACGGCCCCAGTGAGTAGTTCAGGGAGGCCAATGTGGCTGAAACCCATGGGCAGGGAGAGAGTCACAGGGGATAGACAGGAGGGCAGGGATGAGAGGAGCTGGAGAACCGTGGCCTTTTAAGTCAGATAGGATTTTGGTTTTACTCTGAAATGGAGAAGCCACTATAAAGTTTGACTTATAAAGTCATATAAATATATATATATTCTATATATATTACATCAAAACCAACCTTAGGCTGGGCGCGGTGGCTCACGCTTATAATCCTAGCAACACTGGGAGGCCGAGGTGGGTGGATAAATTGAGCTCATGAGTTCGAGACCAGCCTGAGCAAAACCAAGACCCTCTGTCTACTAAAAATAGAAAAAGTGGGGTGGTACCTGTGGCTCAGTGGGTAGGGTGCTGGCCCAATATACTGAGAGTGGCAGGTTCAAACCCAGCCCCAGCCAAACTGCAACAAAAAAAATAGCCAAGTGTTGTGGCACGCCCCTGTAGTCCCAGCTATCAGGAGGCTGAGGCAAGAGAATCACCTAAGCCCAGGAATTGGAGGTTGCTGTGAGCTGTGACACCACCATACTCTACTGAGGGCAATGAAGAGACTCTGTTTTTTTTGAGACTCTGTTTCAAAAAAAAATTGAAAAAGTGAGGCGAGAGGATCTTTTGAGCCCAAGAGTTGGAGGTTGCTGTGAGCTATGATGTTACAGCACTCTACCCAGGGTGACAGCTTGAGACTCTGTCTCAAAAAAAAAAAAAAAAACCAAAAAACAAAAAACATAGAATCAGTGAACTTCATGAGTAATATTAAAAAAAAAAAAAACAACCTTAGATTTGAACTTCATTTTCTTCAAGCTGATAAATATATGTTGAACATCATGCAAATTCAAACAACAATGGGACATTATCACTGTAATGAACAGAGACCACAGTTGACACTTGGCTCTGGCAAGTTGAAGTGCAAATCCACATGCAGGCATGGGAACTGATAACACACACACATCCTGAGAATTCAAAAAAGAGGTGAGGCCAGGCATGGTGTCTTGTGCCTGTAATCCTGAGACTTTGGAAGCCCAAGGTGGGAGGATACTTGAGGCTAGGAGTTTGAGACCAGCCTGGGCAACAGTGAGATCCCTGCCCCTACCCCTCCCCAAAATAGAAACTTAGCTGAGTGTGATGGTGTATGCCTATAGTCCCAGCTACTTGGGAGGTCGAGGCAGGAAGATCACCTGAACCCAGGAGTTTACGGTTGCAGTATAATAACACACTTCCTCTAGCCCCAGCAACAAAGGGAGACTCTATCTTTTTATTTTATTTTATTTTATTTTATTTTGTTTTTTAGAGATAGACACTGGAAACCATACCTCCACCCTCAAATCAGAGAAAGGAGAGTGGGATATCACCCTCATCTGGTAGCTGCCACGGTAGATGACAATGGGTGCTCCAAAGACAGGCCTTATTGGTCTAGTTTTCAAATGTCTACATGTTAGATTTTCTCAATTTCAACTACAGATGCCATACAGACATGTCTCATAGTTTTTTTAAAAAATCCCTTTCAGAGCTGATGGAGAGAAAAGGCCATATGAGAAACCATAGGATGGAGATCTGAGAGCTGGTAGCAGACAGCCTGTGGACCAGGGCAGCTCCGGCCACATGACCACCGTTTTCAAAGAGCAGCTTTTGCCAAACTGCTTCCAATGGCTGAATACCCAGGAAGAACCAAGGGGTCCATGGTGGTCACTTCAGGCCCTTTGATTTCCCCTCAATCACCTCCACCAGCCATGCTGGTCTCAAGGAGTCTCAGTGGACCCAGGCTGGCTCCCTCTTCAGGGCTTCTGCACATGCTGTTCCCTCTGACCAGCACATCCTCTCTCCAGGTATTAATATACTTTACTCTCTCTCTTCCTTCCAGTCATAGCTGGTTAGGATGATTCCAGACAAAACATGCATTTCTATTTTATTTATTTATTTATTTATTTATTTTGAGACAGAGCCTCAAGCTGTCCCCCTGGGTAGAGTGCTGTGACATCACAGCTCACAGCAACCTCCAACTCCTAGGCTCAAGCAAGTCTCCTGCCTCCACCTCCCAAGTAACTGGGACCACAGGTGCCCGCCACAACGCCCGGCTATTTTTTGGTTGCAGCCGTCATTGTTGTTTGGCGGGCCCAGGCTGGATTCAAACCCGCCACCTTAGGTGTATGTGGCTGGCGCCTTAGCCACTTGAGCCACAGATGCCAAGCCAAAATATACATTTCTAGAACTCATATCTCTATATCTAAACAGACACCTGGCCTGACTCATGTCTTCATGCCTTGAGCAACAGGATGCCATAGAACAAGCCCCCAACTCTTCTTGCCATGGGTCCTCCAAAATACTGTGATGATGAGCTTCCTAGGAAAGATGAACCCGTGAGGAATTCACTACAGCAGGAGCATTCTAGACCAGAAATTGAAAAAGCAGAACTAAACTCATGACTAACTCTATGATCTTAGGAAGCCACTTTACCTCCCTGGCCCCGGGTTTCCCCTTTCATTAGAGCAGAAATATGTTTGTCTATCCTACACAAGGGAGCTTCAAGAAGGCGCAGCCTATGCTGGTGAGGACCAAGAGGATAATGTGTCCCTGGGAGGTACTACAACAACACAGAAGAAAGGCATAGGGTGGTATTTCAGAAGCTGGAAATAATTATCCTATAATTATATGTTAGGATCGGCCTGACTTTACTCAGGGCATGAAGGATGGTTTTAACTTCAGGCCTCTCTGACCAATTGCTATGGTAAAATTCCCATCTGCTGGGCTCAGCGCCTGTGGCTCAATTGGCTAAGGCGCCAGCCACGTACACCTAAGGTGGTGGGTTCGAATCCCCAGCCCGGGCCCGCCAAACAACAATGATGGCTGCAACCAAAAAATGGCCGGGTGTTGTGGTGGGCGCCTGTGGTCCCAGCTACTTGGGAGGAGGAGGCAAGAGACTCACTCGAGCCCAGGAGTTGGAGGTTGC
>CAUYQV010177454.1:0-13542 GCA_963574575.1 Galagoides demidoff
CTAGTATTTTTATGGTTTCATGTCTTAAGTTTAAGTCTTTAATCCAGTGAGAGTCTAACTTAGTTAATGGTGAAAGGTGTGGGTCCAGTTTCAGTCTTCTACAGGTTGCCAGCCAGTTCACCCAGCACCATTTGTTAAATAGGTGAATCTTTTCCCCACTCAATGTTTTTAATTGGCTTGTCAAAGATCAGGTACCGGTAAGTAGTTGGATTCATCTGTTGGCTCTCTATTCTGTTCCTGTTATTTTTTTAATATGAAAATCAGCAAGCAAAACAGGGAACTAAGTATGTACACTGGAACTAAAATTCATTAATGATCAGTGTGACCATATCATCCCTCCAGAATTCAGAGAAATATAAAACTTGCCACCTCTCTGGCCTGGCTTTATGACTTTTCACATGTATGAATTAATTTGATGCTATCAAAAATTGTGCAGACCAGCAGCCCAAGATTCAGAAAAGCAAGTTCACCTGCCTATAGTCATATTATAAACCAGTTCCCTTATCTCCTTACTAAGGCTCATAACCGTGAAGCCCCCCCAGTGGGAAAAGGGTAAGAAGAGTCACAGATACATTTTATTTGGGACTTGTATAAGTATTTGTAAGTACACAAGTTTGTTACTTGTATAAGTATTTTCTAAATGCTTTATGGTGCTTCATTTATTTGCATTATGTGGGATGAATGGTCAGTATACTTGAAATTTGGGGTAGATAAAGCTAATCTCTTCCATTATAAAAACCAGACATTTTCATCATTTATTCAATCAATATTTACATCCTTTCATATCAATGTTTACATTTGTTATATTGCCATGTTAGTCCAGATTCAAGTCACTCCCATCTCTCAGGGCAGCAATGGTTATTATCAAAGAATACCACTTCTGGAAGATGCCATTAGGACCCATAAACACAGAAGATTTTTTTTTTTTTTTTTTTTTTTTTAGAGACAGAGTCTTATTTTATCGTCCTCAGTAGAGTACTGTGGCAGCACAGCTCACAACAACCTCCAACACCTGGGCTTAGAAGTGATTCTCTTGCCTCAGCTTCTTGAGTAGCTAGGACTACAGGCACCTGCCACAACGCCTGGCTATTTTTTTTGTTGCAGTTTGGCTAGGGCCGAGTTTGAACCCACCCCCTCAGTATATGGGGTTGGCACCCTACCCACTGAACCACAGGTGCCGCCCAACACAGAAGATTCTATACTGAATCAATTAGGATACTTCTAATCACAAATACCAGAAAATCCATTCAAGTTGGCTTAACCAATAAAGAAATGTATAGGCTCTCATAACTGAAAGTCCAGAAATCAATTAGGCTTCAGGGCTGGTTCAAACCAGCAGATTCAGCTTCAGTTTTTAGGAATCTCTTGGCTCTGGCTCTGCCCCTGTCCCCATCCTGTGGCAGCTTCAACCTCATGCTGATTATCAAGATGGTGGCAAGTACCACATACAGAAGATACTATTGTCTTTCTCTAGTTTCTGAAACATGAGAAACTTTTTCCCAGAATCCTCCAGAACATATCATCTCAATTCTTATTGGACCAAAGTGTATCAGAAGTCTATTCCTGAACCAATCCCTGAGGTGAAAGCAATGCCATGTGTATACCTGGCTTTGCTCTGATATTCTGAACAAATCACTAGCAAAGGGGGTTGCATTATTAAATTCAGGTCGAATAATGCATGGGCTATCTTTGAGCTTGGATTGATCTTCTAAACCTTACAGTTGTCAAACAACAGAAAGTGATATGGATCAGGGGAAAGCATTTGTCATTGTGTTCAGTTGAGTAATCTCTGAAGCTCCTTCTGATGTTTGGAATAAAAATCTGGACTTTATTTCCCCAGATTATAAATCCTGGCAAAATGATTTATAAATAACGTATAAATAGAGTCAGTTTCTCATGACTGAAACTGAAAATGCCAGATTCTTCACTCCGTGGGCTCTTCTGCAGCTAGAGCACAGGCAAGCGACCAAGACGTAGCTAAGTGGAAAACACCCTCCCTCAACCGCCCCAGCCCCCCAAGATGGTGGATCAGGAGTGAGTGATCCAAGAAAGCAAGACAAGAATAGAATCAGGACGGCCTGCCCAGCAGGGGTCTTTCACCAGGGCTAATTGAACATAGACTTTCTAAGACAAAGCATGAAGGAGCCCCTCAGGCCTGAAAAACAGAGGCATGGACTGAGCCACTGGAATAGAGATTCCCAATTTGAAAACATGAATTAAATCACAGACTCAGACTCTCTTGAAGGAAGAGAAGCCAGGTGTTCTTGAAGAATACCACAATACAGTCACAAATGTATATTGTAAATCCTCATCCTGATCCCCCAAATCACTACTACCATTAATCAAAGTGAAGGTGTACAAGAGAAAATGAAATCTCTAGATCTTCTAAGGATTATTGAAAATTGGGCTTGTTATTAATGCTAATTACTGTGGACCTGGAGTGCAAGTCAGAGAGAGGATTTACAGCAAGTAAGATAATAAATTGAGTTTTGACTTAAGTTTGTCAATAGCCTCAAAAAGTCCCTAAATCTGTATTTACTTCCTCAGCTCTTAAGGGTATAAGTGGAACACATCAACACGACAAACAGCAAATCCCCATCTTGGCTCTCTACTCCACAGCGTAGGGGCCATTACAATAGAAATGGCCAACTGTAAACTCCGGGAATTCTTTGTATAGAAAATGGCACATCACAAGTGATACCATGTTCCTAGCAGACCTACTAGACCTGAAAGACCCAGAGGTGGTGACTATCACATTCCCATTTAACTCTCTAGCTTGCAAAGTGAAGAAAGAGTGTTGGGCAATGATGGTTTATTATCATAAACCCAATCCAATTACATCTGCCGTTCCAGGTGTCTTCACTTGACAAGAGACTTGTCATATACGGAGACTTCGGCCCTTGATCTGCATGTATGGATTTGGCAAAAGAACATCAGAAGGAGGTTCACTCATTTATTTATTCATTTTACTTGACAAGGACAACAGTACACCTTTCTCTCACCTCAGTCCTAGGTTACCTGTCTGGTACTGTGCTACAGTTTGATCTGTAGGAGTCTTGGGCATCTCACAAGACACCAACTTGATGGACTCGGGGGCTAATGTAGCAGGCATCCAGGATGCTTAATTTACACCAAAGAGTGGAAGTAGATCTCACAACACTACAGCAGATTTGGGGCAGAGGTGAGGAAGGTGTTTAATGCTCTGTTTATATAGGGCTCTCTCTCTAAAATGAAGAGCAAGTTGCCTGTACCTTGCATTCCTTATCTCTAGGAATTGGGTGCAATGTTTGTGACACTCTACAGGATTTTAGACCTTTACAATATTAATACATTTAGGTGTCCCATCTGACTCAGTGGATAACTCAATTGACTCTTGGCTTTGACAATGAGACCATCCAGGGTTGGTCCATACTGCAGAGCAAGCGACTCTGCCACTCAGCGTTTGTGATGCAGCTGATCCGGCGAAACCGAAAGGCTCTCTCACCAACCAGGACACAATGAGTCTGTGGCAGGACCTTATGGGAGAACTAAAGTACATAACCCAAGGGGTCTAGGGGAAATCAAGACCTCTCAGCAAAGAACAACCCTTTACAGAATCAGCTCTTGGGTTCAGGCTTTAAACCAGCATGACATATGCATTGTGATTGAGGACTCAGGCTGTCGCCAGGCTGCCTGGGTTTGAGTATCATCTCCACCTAGCCTCTGTGAGGCCCTGGATCATACCCTATTTTTCTTTCCTCTGTTCCTCTTCTAAGAAACTGACTTAATTGTAGAGATTTGTTGGGAGGTTTGTTGAATGCACTGGGCATGGTGTCTGGCATATGTGAGTGCTTAATAAGTATGGGCTGAATATCTCTTATCTGTAATGTTCAGAACGAGAAATGTTTCAGATTTTTGATTTTTTCTTACTTTGGGATATTTGCACATATATAATGAGATATCTTGTGATGGGACCCAAATTTAGATACAAAATCCACTTATTTCATATGCACCTTAATAGCTTGAAGGAAATTTTATATTTTAAAGAATTTTGTGCATGAAACAAAGTTTTGACTGATATCCACATCATGATGTCAGATGTGAAAATTTTTTTTTTTTGAGACAGAGTCTTACTATGTTGCCCTCAGTAGAGTGCTGTGGCATCACAGCTCACAGCAACCTCAAACCCTTGGGCTTAAGTGGTTCTCTTGCCTCAGCCTTCCAAGTAGCTGAGACTACAGGTACCCACCACAACACCCAGCTATTTTTTTTGTTGCAGTTGTCATTGTTGTTTAGCTGGCCCAGGTTGGGCTTGAACCCGCCAGCCTTGGTGCATGTGGCTGGCGCTGTAATCACTGTGCAACAGGCGCTGAGCCAAGATGTGGAATTTTTTTGACGTGGTGTCATGTTGGTACTCAAAAAGTTTTGGATTTTTGAGCATTTTGGAATTTCGCTTTTTGGGTTAGGGATGCCCCACCTATGTTAGTTATTAGATCCAGTGTGTTGAACAAGCATGAATCATGCCAAAAGCAAAACCTTAGTTCTGCGTGTTTCCACTCAGCCCTTTCACCCTTCTAAGCTCTCTTCAGCAGAGACAGACCTGTCATGAGCCAGGTTGAAATTCTAGCAAGTCCCAAACCTCTTCCACTCATTCCTAAGGACAGATTTGTCATATTACATCAATTTAATACATTAAATGTTGGAATGCTGAACTTGACATCTGAAAATGATAAATTAGGCTGGGAGCCTACAGTGGGGAAAAATGCCATGGGCCTCTAGCCCTCCTCTCTCCTTGCTCACATCTCCCCTAGTTGTTGGTGCAGTCCCACCAGGTGAAGCAGGAGTAGGGGATAGAGAGGCTGGAGTCTAGCCCAGTCTAACTTGGCAGGTAGCTTCCTGTTCCTATGCATGCTTGTTGAGTTCTTCAGACCTTCTTTTCTGCATCCTTTCCTGCTACATTTCCTTCGACTACAAAGGACGCATCTATTCTGTGTGGTCTCTTGTGAGTTCTTCTTTAATCCCTGAGCATGCAGTGGTCTGCTCTAGCCTCTGTCTGAAGGTGTCCTATTCAGTAAGACCCTGGATCAGTGGTTCTCAACCTGTGGGTCATGACCTCTTTGTAACAATGAAAATACATCCTGAGTATCATATATTTACATTACGATTCATAACAGTAGCAAAATTACAGTTATGAAGTAGCAACAAAAATAATTATATGGTTGGGGGTCACCATAACATGAGGGACTGTATTAAAGGGTCGCAGCATTAGGAAGGTTGAGAACCACTGCTCTAGATGAACCACATTGGTGCTTTCTGTCTTCCACTCAGTCCTCAGTGGTCCTTGGGAAACACTCATCATCACTTCTATCACCCAGAGTCACAGCACTGGTTCTGCCACCAAAGCAGGTATTCACCCTTCTCTTACTCTCTAGATTTCCTGGGAAGGAGTCAGATTGCAGACTGTGGCTGCCTTAATCACCCATTTTATCGTGCACTGTCTGGCTCTGTTAGGCAGAGGATGTGGCACAGTCTCTCATGTTCCTGGTTTCCTGGAGTCTGACGGGTATAGCAGCCTTGTTGTGACTCGCTGTAAAACCAATGTCACCTGAAGTTATGGCTGTGTCTGGAACCAGTTTCCCTTAAACAGAACGTCCTGACAGCTTGTCATCGTGTGTTCTTATGTCCACCTGCTATAGATTTCTATCTTCTCCTTCGCCATCAGCATGTCAGCTGTCAGTCTGCCCATCTCTAGCAGTCTCCACTATCCTCCACTTTTCATGTGCTTAGATTAAAAAAAAAAACACCAACAAACAAAAACCTCAAGGTGTTTAAAATGCCAGATAATCACACTAGGAGTAAGTGCTGAGTGGCTGTCGTCCAATAGGTGGCATGTACGATCTTACTATGCAGACAACGGGACAGCTATTTTGGCTGCTTACAGACTTACATATTTATTCACTCACTTATCATTCATTTACAGTAGAACCTCCATGGCTGACCATCTCCTTAAATTGACCTAATTTTCATAGGCCAGATATGTACCACATATACCTATACGGTAGGCCTGGTTTCTTATGTTGACCATCTCCATATTTAGACCAGTTTGTTACAGTCCCTTGGGTGGTCAACTGTATTTTTTTTTTTTTTGCCTGAATTCAGGGGCTCAGCCAGGGTGCTGATAGATTGTTAAAACATGACCTTTACTTTGGATGGAGTTGGGATTCTTATTTTAATCTTCTAATTTATTTAGGATTCACATAAATACAGAATTGTATATAAATGCATAAACGTGATCTCCATATTCTTGGGGCACCTTTTCAGTTGTGCTTGCCTCCGTGCCTGCCCTCATCTGTGTCAGTGTCCCTTTCTCCAGTGTGATGTAGCACATGCTAACAACTTCCCACATGCTTACACATTCATACGGCCCACACTGCACTCACGGGTGTCCTTGTCTATGGGACCGTTAGTCCTTGTTCTTGCTTATCATCATATTTCAAGTCCCTTCCTCCTCTTCCTTCCTGGCTAACAGAATTTATTTGTTCAGATAGTAGGCAAAGATCCCTTGGTCTGGAAGAAAGTCATCCATATTCTAAACTTAGCAGATGAATCCTGATTGGTATTCATCCAATTCCTTTCTTCTTTTTATTGGTTTAGGAATAAGCACATGACTCAGTTCAGGTCATTAAGATATAAGGAGGCCTATGTAGAGAAGTTTCTGGAATGGCTTCCTTTCTTACATAAGGAACAGCCCCAGCAGGTACCACCCTACCTCCTACATGCTTTGAAATAGATGCAATGCCTAGAACTATAGCAATTTTAGTGTAACCATGAAGTGATCAAGAAGAAGTAAAAGAGCCGACATGGTAAGCAGAGAGAAAGAGCCTTAGTCCTTAGCTACACCATTGGAACCAATGCTGGAAACCACTTAGACTTTTTATTAAACAAGAAAAATTAACCCCTTTTTAAGTCACTACCAGGCAGTTCTCTTTATTTGCAGCTGTAAGCACTCTTACTTGATACAGAATCTGATGTTTTGAAGTGGGCTGCTATAAGGAACAGACCCTAAAATATTAAATGGTTGAGTAGAAGGGGCAGGGCAGAAGACAGTGAGAATAAAATCCTCCAGGTTAGTAATTTGGTAATGGCCAAATACTTAACCAAGATGTGGCTGGGTCTACATGCTGTGCTATTGGGAGAAATGGCATAAAATTGGGGAATGTTGGTATTCTGATTGCTTTAGCTCTTAGCAAAGTCCAAAAGAGAGCTATTGCAAAGAATAAAGCCTATGTCCATGTAGCCCTTATTCCTTTTAAGAACAGAAGTTTGCTAAGTGTCAGCAAGATACACGGCCATCCAATTTGAAAATACATTTCCTAGCCTCCCCTGGAGTGGCCATTTGACTGAGCACTGACCCAGGGATGTGAGTGAGCATTAAATATGCAACATCCAGTCACATCCTAAAAAGAATATTTTAGGAAAGTGGAAGTGTATGTCTTCCACTTCCTCTTTTCCCATCCTACTGGCTAGGAAAACATGGCAAGTGGCATAGTTGCTCTGAAGTTCACATCTGAGGATAGCAGACCCTTCTCACCAGTGCTCCTAGACTGCTCACTTCTGGAGCTGAAAGAGAAATAAACTTTTTAAAACACTGAATTTGTTTTGGGGGAGAGGGAGTTCTCCTTGTTAGAGCTTAGCCTATTTCCTAACTTGTCCAGAGAGGAGATCTTAACTTAGAGACACTGGTTTGACAGTAAAGTGGGGGAAAGAGGAGGAAATCAGCTTTACTAAATGTGGAATTTTCCAACTTAAGCTAACAGACAGTCCCATAATTTTAAGCCTGGCCAGGTTAATGAAGGCAATTTCCTCCTTACTTAAGTTGAAGCTAATATAAGGGAAACTCTGCCTTGAGGTTGGGCACTTGGGCACCAAAGATGAGATGAAGGGTAGCATCACCCCATGTAAATCTTTTCTATGAAATTGTCCTTTGCAATGGCCACTGGGCTAAGGGAAAGGATACTACATAGTACACAAGCGACAGCAGCTCAGAGGTAAGGGTTCTTGGGCTTAGAGCCCGGTTCTCCAAAAGTCTTTGGATGTGGGTAACTACACATGAAATTGTTCAGAAGGAAATAGACTAGATACATACTGTTTTGAGGAATATGTGTTGACAACACAATGCAAGCATTAGCAGGACTTCTTAACCCCTAAGGCAGTAGTAATTCTCCAAGTTGGCTTTACATTGGAATTACCTGGAGAGCTTTAAAAACTATTACCACCTGGGGCTTTGATACTTGGATTTAATTAGGTCTGAGTTATGACTGGATGGCAAGATGTTTAATTCTTATGTACAGCCAAGCTTGAGAACCAACACCTCAAAGTGGTTCCTAGTCCTCAAAATTGCATTAACACAAAGAGGAGTATAAAATCGGTGAGTTCCACAGTTAAGTGTGTCCTCCTTAATGAGTGCAGGCAGGAGAATGGAGCAGGGAGGACCTCCCAAGAGCAGAACTAGGGTCTTCCAGATCTACCAAGCATGGACATAACACCATACCAGGCAAGAGAGTAATCAGTTTTCCTGCCCAGCAGGTTTGAGGTATGTCATGGACCAGTGACTACTGGGTTTTCCCCAATTGCCCTTTCCCAAATAGGAGTTTGTTATGTACCTACTGAATCCCTTTAGCATCAGTATATTTGGAAATTTTGGAGACGGATACCTTATCTTTTAACTAAATGTCACAAGATCATGAGGAAGCATATGTAAACTTCATGGAAAAGATGTACAGCCAGGGCTTTAAGTAGACACATCTGGATCCAGGTTTGTATCTGTGTCCTCCAGGTAGAGAGCTATGTTCCCATGAGCACAGGAATGGGGATGTGGACAGTAGTTGAAGTGAGTTCAATAGAGAGAGGTCTTTTCAAAGGGAGAAATAAGAACTTTGCATAATATGCACATGATCTGGCAGAGAGAAAAAAAATGGATGAAATAATGGAGAAGAGATACCAAGTAGGAAAGAAAGGCTGGGATCTAGGGCACAATTAGAGGGACAAACCCTCAGAAAGGAGCCCAGATATAGTTCACTTATAGTAACAGGAGAGAAGGCAGCGTCTCTAAGTTCAGAGGCTGGTCTGTAGTTGGATATGGTGAAGTAAGTCTGCGGAAGTTCTCTGAGTCCTTCTATTTTCTCAGTGAAAAGAAAGCAAAATTTGGGTGGCGCCTGCGGCTCAAAGGAGTAAGGCACCGGCCCCATATGCCAGGGTGGCGGTGGGTCAAACCCAGCCCAGGCCAAAAAAAAAGAATGCAAAATCATCATTTGAAAGTGAGAGTAGAAGAGGTGTTGAAAAGGAGAGAGGAAAAGGTGTAAAATAGTCTACATGAAAGACAAATGGAATGAATGAAGGAAATGTAGTATGATTGCTGGATTTCATGATGGGCCCCCTTGAGACCCACAGTCATGAATACTAAGAATCAGAAATGTGGATCAAAATATCAACTGAATTTGTTTGTTCTCCAGAACTAACAAACTAAAATATAAAAGGAAATGCAAAGGAACTAGAATAGCCAAAATAATCTTGAAGAAGAGCAAAACTGGAGGACTTACACCTCCTAATTCCAAAACTTCCTATAAAGTCACAGCAAAGAAGACAGTCTGGTATTCATGATGAAGGGAACATAATAAATGGGTTCAGAGATATGGCCACACATACGCAGTTGCTTAAGTTTGGACAAGGGTGCCAATGCCATTCAAGGAGGGGGAAGAAAGCTTTTCAGCAAAGGGGAATAGAATAACTTTTGAAAAAATGAACCTTCAACCTTGTTTCATACATATACAAAAATTTACTTGAGATGGATCATAAACCTAAATATGATCACAAAAGCTTCTAGAAGAAATCATAGAGGATATTTTTATGATCTCAGGACAGGCAAATATTTCTTAGAATACACCCTATTAACTTAGTAAATTTTACTTTGTAAAAATTAAAAACTTATGCTAACTTCTACATCTTGGCATGAGATAGAAAGAGGGTCCAAAATTACCCTTCTACTATGAACAAACAAAAAGAAAAACACTGGCTAACATATAGGAAACAATATTTTTCAGACATTGCAGAAAATTATTGGCAAATACAAAAATTGTCAAAGACTTCTCATGAGAATCTATGTAAGCCAGAGAACAATGGAATAACATTGTAAATACTGATCCAGTTCAAACTCTGTAAATGTAGAATTCTATGCCCACAGAAAATATCTTTAAGAAATAAAAATAAATACAGACTTTTTCAGTTAAACAAGAGCAGAGAGGTTTCACTGACAGCAGATAAGCACTTAAAAAAAATTTTAAAAACTTCTCCACATAGAAAGAAATTGATAACAGATGGAAACTGGGATCTATACAAAGAGAGGAAGAGTACCAGAAATGTTAAATATATGGGAAAATACAAAAAGTATTTTCTTGCTTTAAAATGTCTTCAAAAAATGACTATAGTCAAAAATCAACACTGATGTATTGTAAGCTCATAAAACACTTATGTAGAAGTAAAATACAAGATAACAATAAGCACAAGAATTGGAGGAAATAGAGGCATATCATAAGGGTCACAAATGATATGGTAAATGGTATGTGTATTTGAAAGTAGACTGTACTAACTTAAAGATGTATATTGTAAACCTTAGATAGACACATAGTAAGTTAAATAGCAGAGATCAAATGAAACACTAAAAAAATACTCAACTATGCCAAAAGCAGCCAAACAAGAAGACGAAAATAGTAAAGAGCAGATGGGACAAATAGAAAACAGACAGCAAAATGGTAGGTTTAAACTCAACTGTATCAATAACTACGTTAAATGAGAATGGTCTGAACAACTCAGTTAAAAGTCAGAGTTGTCAGATTGCACTAAAATGCAAGGCCCAACTTTATGGTGTCTACAGAACATCCACTTAAGGCCCAGCGCCTGTAGCACAGTGGTTACAGCATGAGCCACATGCACCAAGGCTGGCGGGTTCAAGCCTAGCCCAGGCCAGCTAAACAACAATGACAACTGCAAGAAGAAAATAGCCAGGTGTTGTGGTGGGCACCTATAGTCCCAGCTACTTGGGAGGCTGAGGCAAGAGAATTGCTTAAGCCCAAGAGCTGGAGGTTACTGTGAGCTGTGACGCCATAGCACTCTACCAAGGGCGACATAGTGAGACTGTCTCAAAAAAAAAACATTCCCTTAAAAACAAAGGTTAAAAATCAAAGGATGGAAAAATATATACTATGTAAACACCGTAAGAAACCCTGAGGGGCTATATCAGTACCAGATGAAATAGATTTTAGGATAAGAAATATTATCAGCGATAAAAACAAAATTTTCCTAATGGTAAAAGGGTCTATTCAACAAGGAGAAATAATAATGCTAAATTTGTATGTACCCAGTAACAAAGCTTCAGAATACCTGAAGCAACAGAATTGAAAGGAGAAATAAATGCACAAGCACAGCAGGAGATGTCAAATCTCATCTGTGAGTAATTGACATAATAAAGAGGCAGAGAAGGAAAAGATTTAAATAATACTGTTAACCAACCTGATCCAAGAGACATTAATAGAACATTCTACCTAATGATGGCAGAATATACATTATCTTCAGTTGCACATGGAACAATCATCTAGATTAGGGGTTCTCAACCTGTGGGTCGAGACCCCTTTGGGGGGCCTCCTGCATATCAGATATTTACATTACGATTCATAACAGTAGCAAAATTACGGTTATGAAGTAGCAACAAAAATAATTTAATGGTTTGGGGGTCACCACCACAACATGAAGAACTGTATGAAAGGGTCACAGCATTAGGAAGGTTGAGAACTACTACTGATGTAGATAGACCATGGGCTGAGCCATAAAACAAGTATTGATAAATTTTTAAAACACCAAAATCATACAAAGTATGATCACTGACCATAATAGAATTATTATTCAATCACATATAGTTGAGAAATTCCCAAATATTTGGGATTTAAACAATATACTTCTAAAAAACTCATGAATAAAAGAACTCACAAGGGAAATTACAAAAATATCTTGAACTAAATAAAAATGAAAACACACTATATCAAAGTTTGAGGTAAATTTAGTTTTAAATCCTTATATATATTACCAAAAAATAAAAAAGATCCCAAATCAATGACCTACACTTCTACTTTAAGAAACTGGGAAAGAACAAATTAAATTCAAAACAAAAATAAAGGAAATATTAGAGCGAAAATCAATGATTTACAAAGACAACAAACAAAAAAGCTAATTAATAAAGCCAAAAGCTGTTCTGCTGAAAAAAGGCAACAAAACAGATGAATCTCTATTGATACTGAACAAGAAAATTTAAAAAATAGGGTGGCGCCTGTGGCTCAAGAAGTAATGCGCCATATACGAGAAGTGACGGGTTCAAGGTTGACCCTGGTCAAAAACTACAAATAAATAAATAAATAAATAAATAAATAAATAAATAAATAAAATAGAAATGACCAATTTCAGGGATGAAAGAGGAAATATCACTATAAACATTAAAAAGATAATAAGAGGACCAGGGCAAGAGGTCACCCTAACACTTTGGGAGGCTCAGGTGGGAGGATGGCTTGAGATCAGAAGTTGGAGACCAGCCTGAGCAACAAGGAGAGACCTTTTCTTTACAAAAAATTTAAAAATCTGCCAAGTATGATGGTGCACACTTATAGTCCTAGCTACTGGGGAGAACAAGGCAACAGGATTGCTTGATCCCACAAGCTCAAGGGTATGAGCTATAACCACAGTGTGCTATGACTATGTCACTGTACTCCAGCCTGGGTAACAGAGTGAGACCCTATCTCTAACAACAACAAAAAAAAGGATAATAAGACAAAATAAAAAAAAAAGAAAAAGAGAGAACATAATGAAAAAGTTTATGCCAGTAAGTTGGCAACCTTTAAATGGATCAATGTCTGAAAAGATACAAATTATCAAAACGACTCAAGAAATAGAATACCTAAAGAGCCTTATATCAATTTTAAAAATTATTAATAATATAAAGCCATCTCATAAAGGAACTTTCAGGCCCAGGTAGAGTCACTCGTTAATTCTAACAAACCTTAATAAAGAAATAATATCAACTCTCCACAAACTACTTCAGAAAATAAGGAAGGAAGCACTTCTCAAATAATTTGATGAGGATAAGCTACCCTAAAACCAAAATCATTACAAAAAAAGGAAACTATAGACCAGCATTACTTACAAACATGGAGGGAAATATTCCTGAATCTTGCAAATGGAATCCCCCAATATATGTATTAAAAAAGCAATACTAGGCTCGGCGCCTGTGGCTCAATCAGCTAAGGCGCCAGCCATGGACACCTAAGGTGGCGGGTTCGAATCCCCAGCCCGGCCCACCAAACAACAATGATGGCTGCAACAAAAAAAAAAAAAAAAAATGGCTGGGCGTTGTGGTGGGCGCCTGTGGTCCCAGCTACTTGGGAGGCGGAGGCAGGAGACTCGCTTGAGCCCAGGAGTTGGAGGTTGCTATGAGCTGTGATGCCATGGCACTCTACCCAGGGG
>CAUYQV010177455.1:0-49721 GCA_963574575.1 Galagoides demidoff
GGCTGCAACCAAAAAATGGCCGGGCGTTGTGGTGGGCACCTATGGTCCCAGCTACTTGGGAGGCAGAGGCAGGAGACTCGCTTGAGCCCAGGAGTTGGAGGTTGCTATGAGCTGTGATACCATGGCACTCTACCCAGGGGGTTAGCTTGAGGCTCCGTCTCAAAAAAAAAAAAAAAAAAAGAAATGAATTTCTTGAGCTCATTTTTTAATTAGCTTAAGCAAGTGCATTCAGAAGCCAATAATACAGACTTACGGGAACTGAATTACTGAGAAAGGGTCTGAGCCCAGCCTCTAAATCACAGGCCTGGAGCTGATCTCGTAATTAACACTGAGCACAGCACTGCTTCAGAAACACCTTCACCAGACAGCGGAGGGAACACAGCAATGGCTGTAGCCAGGCCGGAGTGTCTCAGGGACCACAAAGCTTTGTTGAACGTGGGAAAGTCAGTTACATCAACCTGTTAAGCAGTTAATGTCCTGTCAGGCACATCTGTGTTTACTACTATCAGATACTCCCAGCTGTTCACATTGCCTCTGTTTGATGGTCATTCTGGGACCTGCCTGATGTTGGGAAGTGTGTTATTAGAGAAGTAAATTCCTTACTGAAGATTGATCAAGGAGGGATGTAAACTCTGGGATGTTGGAGTTGGTTCATAAAATTGAGGACATAGACGTGTATTGGCAATTACAGAAGGTGAATTTATTTAGAGCTCTTGGTCAGGGCTTTACGGGGTCTGTTATTGCTTTGGTTTAAATTATGCTTGAAAATCACTTCTGTAGTCAGCTTCTTTTAGGGCACCTCAAATAGATATAAACCATCCCTTTCCTGTGGGGACTGGAAGCAGCAGGTGCATCACACCCATACAGATAAGGAACAGGGCCAAGGAGATGCCACGAGCAGCCTCTTAATCAAATAGCTGGTTACTGAGGCCTTTTAGGCCAGATGCTGAGGGTATAAAAGAGAGAGGGTAACACACCTCTGCTGGGGGTCCTCAGTTTCTCTAATTCACTCTTAGCCCTTCTCTATCCTGCCTCAGCTCAAGGGGCTCCCCAGACTCCTGACCTCTCTGGCTTTGCAGTGGACTCAGCCTACAGGGAGGGGAAGGCCTGGGAGAAGAGCCTCGAAGGGTAGAGAGACCTCTCCTCAGCCTGTACCTCTGTCTGGCCTCTGTGATGCAGGTGGCACTGAGCCTCCCTCTGGGACTCCCGACCTCTGGCTTTCTTTGAGCCTAGGGTGGCAATAGCCCCTCTATTTATCCCAAGGTGCTCTACTACCCCTTGTGGTCTCCTTCCAACCTGCCCACACCTTTCTGAACCGTTCCTTATGAAACAGTTCTTGAACTCTCCTGGTTTGAAGGTGCCATTCTGCTGGGGCCCTGCCTGACATAATACCCTCGCCCAAAATCAGCTTAAAGGCTCCGTGCATAACACTGCATGATCCAGAAGTAACAGATCAAGATCCCAGTTACGTGCAAATGAGTAGCGAACTTGAATGCACACAGATCTTGGAATTTTACCAGGTGACGAGATCACAAACTCTATGCTATTTTCTCTTACAGCCCTCTCAAGAGTTACACATGGTCTCATGCAAACCTTCTTCATCTACCTCGGGGGCTTTACACCCCATCTCCATTCTTGCATTCTGTACTCTCAGCCTTTCCCCGGCCATCTTAACAAGAACACACTTACCTGGCCATGTCCCCTGGACACAGACATAAACTGATAGACCCAAATGTTCTGACCCATGAGAAACCGCACACTCATTTCACAAATAAGCTCTCCACTATCCAAGCTTAGACTTCCTCCTACTGCTTAGATAGGTGGCCGTTTCAGTGCACTCAAACATCTGTTGAAAGACTTGGTTAAAGCAACCTATTGTTCATGCAAAGCTATGCTAACCCACGTACCTTTGTACCTTTAGTCATTTTGTACTCACCCAATCACATCTGGTAACCAATTAATCAGGAGAGAAGATTTAGTTTGATTCCTCAAACAAAGTGAAATTTAAGGAGAAGTATGAGGAAAGACATGCTCCATGCCCGGGGTGTTGCTTTCTCAATAATACTTGCAACGTTTTAGCAAGACGTGTATCTCTCCTGGAGTGACCAGGTAAAGGCAAGTGGCTCAGAATCTTCTGGTAGCTCCCACTGGGTTAAAAGAAGACCTTTCAGCTGCTCTGTGAGGCCCTTATTATTGTTTATGGACCACCTTCCTGGAACTACTCAGCTGCTCCACAGGTACAGGAATTTCTTTTTTGCAACTTTGTTGTCAGACAACCTGCCTTGAGGGTGTGTTGTTATCACGGTAGTAGCTTGATGTTTCTGACATTGTTCTTGGCAGGCTCAGTTTTCCAGGGCACTGATTGGGAAGAAAACATGAAAAGCCTGGCACAGTTGTGCGCACTTGTCTGTCTTCTGTGTTATATTTCACAAGAATTGAGGTAGAAAGAGTATACTTTTAACAAACAGGGCACCGTGGAATAAAGGCAGGGGTTGATGGCAATCTGCAGAAATCTGTCATTGCCCGATTTTTCCCACAAGGAAGAATCCTGAGGGGTATGCAGTTTTAGCAGTTTGAAACTATTTCCTTTAAAAAAAAAGAAATCACACATAGCAGATTCACCAAACTTAACTTCATATAAAAACTCAAATGTTCAAAGAAAGCATAAGGGCCTCTTTGCCATAAGGGCCTCCCTGGCCATGGAGGCCTGTTTTCTTTGTAAGTTTTCTTACTCTGTAAGCCTACCTTTCTTTTCCTCAATAAACTTTGTTTCAAGCTTGCCTTAAAAAAAAAAAAAAAAAGGAAAAGAAAACATAAGCACTTTGCTTTCAACCCTGTCACTATCCACACTCATTGCCTAATTCCTTCTTTCCCACCTAATGCTCAACAGGAAAAAGTTACTACATGTCCAATCCTGTTTAAAGTGTGATCCAGTCTGATCATTTAAACAGCCCATTTACAGAGTTTAGTCTTTTGAGCAAGTATGTTTTTTCTCCGAGGTACCTGCCACCCCTGATTTCTTTCTTTGTGATGTTTTTGGCCATATTGGTTGAAAGGTGTGGTGTGGGAGACATTCCAGGAGTAGGGAAGAGTTAGCATCCTTGTGTTCAAACTTTCTGTCTCTTGTCCATCCACGTCCTGCTGGTGCTGGAAGCGTTCATGTCTCACAGCTGGTTTCAGTCTGGGGTAACTTATGGCCTTGCCTCCATTCAGTCAGGGCTGCATTCACCAGGATTTCCTGCTGGTTCTGTGCCTTTTCTCCAGATGTCTGTAAGGTGTGGCTCCAGCTGCCATTCAGCCCTGTCTTGGTTATTCCCTTAGCTGACAGTGCCAGTCAGCTGTCTCACCCCATATCACAATCCCTACAGCCTCTTCTCCAGCCTAACTCTGTTCCTGCATGTTCTGTCCACATGACTGAGGAACTAGGACATGCTTGGGAAAGATAAATGTTGAGTGTCACATCTGCCTGGACTTGGTGCCCCTTTGGGATTGTTGTGCCCAGAATTTCCCAAAGTCCTCGAGCCCACGAAGAGATGAGCTGAGACACACTCCAATGTAAAAGTAAAAGGCGAGCTTATTCAGCAAACCCAGGTCTGGACCCTCCTGGCAAGCATACCAAGGAAGGCCCCGAACCCAGGGGGCTGCTAAGTTTTATAGGGTACAGAAAGCAAGAAGGGTGGAGAAGGGTGGGGTACATTTTTGATTGGTGGTCGTGGCATGGGGAAGTATGGGTGATTGATGGTCAGGGTTTGAGGAAGTATGGGGAGGCTCTGGATTGGTACAGGTGCGGCACAGGGGTTTTCCCATCTATTGGGTAAGAGGGACTTGGGCAAGGGGAGAAGGGTGGGGGCTTGGGTGGCATGAAGCAAGAGGGGTGGGGTGCACTTCTGATTGGCTGATGGGGATGCTCTATTTCGGGGAAAAGCCTGGATTTAGGGGAAGCTGAAACTTAACAGTTAAGATGGCGGTGGTTCCTCAAAAAGGGGGGGGTAACAAAATGGTGCTGGTCTGGCTCTCACTGGATGCTACGCTCTATTCTTAACTAAAGTGAGGAAGACCCGCCCCCCCTAGAGAGAAGAGATCTATAAAAACTGTCCTGTTGACATAGTATTAAAGAATTGCCCGGGGTCATTGGTAGAAAAATGAAAAAAATGATAATAAAAATAAAAGTTTGATGTTTTTGAACTTATATTATACTTATGAAACTAAGAGCTATTACATGAATTATCTTGACTTTCATGTCAATCTATTCATTTAGTTGTTATGATAATAATAATTATTATTTTCCTTATTTCTTCATAAGAAAATAGAAACTCAGAAATGTTACATGGCTTGTTGAAAGCTACATAGCTCATACATGTCAGGGCTGATGCTAGGTCTTCTGGAAATCAGAGTCCATGCTCTCGGCCCTTTTTCTATTGCCACCCTCAGAGTGCCAAAGCAATGTGGCTATAGGAACCATAAAGAGATAACAAGTTCACTAGAGTGGGTAATCCCAACTTTAAATGTCTATCTAGAACCACAAAAGAGCAAATGGACTTGTGGCAACTTCCTGATGAATTTGATCTGTTTCCAGAGCCGGGGTAAATTAATCAGTCCTCCCTGCTGGCCTGGTGCTTGCTAATTTCTGACATCCTTTAAGCAGAGTCTCAAAGTCGTGCTAGTCAGAGAAGGCGTTACTCCCAGCTGGGGCTGGGGATGTTCCTCATTCTTCTCCCTCCTTCAGAATGGAAAGTGTTGTAGCTACAATTTGAATTACATGCTGGCCCTGCAAATCCACCAGAGGCCTCTTTACCTGGAAGCTACAATTGTCACAATAAAATCTATTCGTGCCATCACGAGAGGATGCTCAAGCATTAAGCATATATTATACTTATTCACCCTCTGTTCACATTCTCATTAGCATTTAAGGGATTGTCTTTTAAAGAGTTAATAAGAAAATCGAGTACATTCATCTTCTAGTGTCTGATTCGGTTATGAAATGATGGCTATTAAGACCCTCAGAGTGTAATAAACATTTTAGGACAAAAGTATTAATCCTCTTCCAAAATCTCTAACATCCAAAGCCCATCAGATTTTCAAGTGGAAATTCTACATTGGACTTACTAAAGGACACAGACCTGGTAAGGAATCTATGATGACAAGAATGATGAAAACCAATGAGTAGCAGAGAGTATTCAAGTAAAGAAAGAACTAGTAGAATTACATAAAGCTGAAAGCAGCCTGGAAAACAAGTCTGAGGCCTAAAAGAGGACAGGCTTATAAGAGGAATTTAAAGATTATAATATCCAGGAAGGGGAAAATCTTGATCCCCTTCTCCTGTGCCTCCTCCGGGCTGAGCATGAACGATCACCAGATAATTTCAGAAGAGTAACTACAGAGCTCCGACTCCCACTTGCTCCCTCCTTAGTCCCATGTTTATATGTCAGGACTGGCATTGTGAGCTCTTGGGAAAGAAATCACGAATAATAACTGACTTTGATTTATAAAATCGTATCCCAGGGTCACTTTTTTATAAAAACAAAATTTGATTTCAATCGATTCACTCATCAGCCAATATCATTGATCAGCGATTAGAGTGGAGGCATCGTGCCAGGTTACACACGGCTCTTATTTCAAAGTAGTTTACAGTCTCGATGGAGTTTTGTTCTTTTTTGGCCTCCGTTGCTTCTGACCTGCTTCCAGCTAACAGCCACCTGCCTTGATAGGCTGGCTGTCTAGATCCACAGGTTGACTAGAAGGAAGCGTTAGCAAAATCGGAATAGGTACGATGATGCCAAAGAAAATAACTGGATTTTACTCTGTCAAGCTGCTTTGTACCCATGATTTTTCTTCTTAAGCCTTTTGTTTTGTTTTGTTTTTAAACGCCGAGGTTTATGTAATTTCTTCTGCTTTACCCTGCAGTACAGAAACATTAACACCCCCAACCTTTTCTTACCGAGATCCTGAGAGGTAGCGCGCACAACAGGGAGAAGAAAGAGGTCACAGACTGCGTATTTTCTTTCATTCCTCATAGAAGCCTGTCCTGATTTCTTTTAAGCCCGGGGCCTGTTTCCAAGGCTGCTTTCGGCTTTATGTAATTCTAATGGTTCCTTCTTTGCTTGAACTCCGCATTATACATTGTTAATGCCAAATAAATGTTTTCGTGATTCTTGTCACCATAGCTTTCTTACTGGGTCTGTGTGCATTAGGAAGGCCAATGGAGAGGCTCATTTCATTGAATAGCTTCACAATTTCTTGCACCTACCATAAAAACAAGCAAATTGACACCCTGCCAGCAGTAGCCAGGGGAGATCTTAGAAGAGAGTTCATAATGACAATGTTGCCATATTGCACGCCTGTACATAATTCATTAAGTCAACCACCCTTTTGTTTTAAGCAAACACAAGCAGATGCCTTTTTAAACTGGATGCAGACAACAGTCTTCAGAAAACATTATTGTAATACAACACTTAAAAAGAATAACGTGTTTGTTTTATTGATTTTTGCAGCAGTAATACACAGTGATTACCTCTGTTACCCACTTTATCTTACTCATGGGCTTTGTCCTCTGCTCTTATTATTTTATACTTGTGTGAATATGTGTGAAATTTCATTATTAGCAGCCAGAGTGTGGAAAGGTAATGAGATCAATTTATAACCAATCAAGGAAACCCAGGTGATTTTTCTGGTCAAAGCCATCTGCAGGTCGGTCTTATTAGCCCCACAGTCAGAGCCCTGCTGGATTCTTGGTTTGAGAGAATATATAGAACCAGATTGTTAAGGGAAATGGAGCAATTTCTAAAAGACCAGCATCTCTATTATACTTAAAACTTGATGAGCGATTAGTTTTTAGACCAACCAATGCGTACATGAGTCAAATAAAGTCTGGGTCCCCAAATCATCGTGTTCATGTTTTCTAAGTTTTGTCACGTTTACTTTTTGAATTCATTTACGTAATTATTAACATTCTACGTTGTTTCAGGAAATTTTTTGTCTGACTTACTCCTTGAAAGTGTCACTTAAAAAATCTGGGTCTAATAAGCTGACTCATATTGATAGTTCACAGTCTTAACTCTACATTAGAATCATATGTGAAGATTTTATAAAATACATACACCCTGCTTGCAGGGTTTGGATTTTATTGGTCTAAAGAGGATCCTGGGAATATATTCTGTAAAAGATCTCCACACGTTTCTTGTGTGCAGCCAGAGAGAAAACTATTGCAATTGTCTGCTGACTAGATTTTCTCACTTATTTGGGGATAATGATCATAACTGAGAAACATACTAGCACACAGTGGATGATAAGGATTATTACCACAGAGGTATGTGTCCCATAGAATGCTAGACCTGGAAGCAAATTTGGATATAGAGCTTCTCCACGGTGTGCACGATTAGAAATCCCAGAAGACCAGAAGTGGTATCCATACGCCTCGGAATGATGGTTCAGTTTTAATTCAATTATAATTTGGATTAGGCAAAGTGGAGACACAGATACATAAATACAGAGAGATATTTTGAACTATTGGGTCCAATGCAGAGAGACAAGTGTAGAAATGAGGAAGCAACCGGGGACTCTGGGGAAGCAACAAGGGCTCAAGTCAGAGAAGAAAGAGAAGACTCATTGAGAAGGTTGAAGAACCAAGGGTCAGTTAGCAAAGCAGATTCTGAACAATTTGAGAGCAGGAACCCAAGATAGAGTTCAGACAAAGAGAAGTCAGACTTTAGGCAAAATTGCAGCCATAACAATAGACACTGGGGTTGCATCTTAGAATCAGTAAATGACATGTTTTCTTTGTGAGCTCAGACGGGATTTGGAATGTTGGTCGTCTTGAGGCACGGTGATTCGCCTGGCTGTAGTGAGATGGACGTAGGGTGGAGGAAACTGGTGTTCACAGTCAACACAGCTCAACAGGAACTTCAATACCTAACGCAATCCTAGCAGGAGACCCTAGTAAAGGGAAACCCCAACCATATGTTCTGATTATTTCCATTAGTGAAGTAGATTGGAATACATATTAGTGCAGGGTTTATTGGTTCCTCTGTGGTGGTTAAAATTACTGCCAGATGGCCCTCCTGACCCAGAGCCCCTTTCCTGTTCTTGACTATTAAAAAAATGAAATAAAAACAAAATTCTCATAGCATCTTTTATTAATGGTCACTTCAATGGCTGGTATGATTTTCACTGCAGTAGAATTATTTTTAATTTGTATCATTCTATAGATATCCTGCATTGTACTTGCACTTAACTGTCTTGATATTAAGCTAACTAAACAATTTCATCTGTTTTCTGTCTTTTTTTATGAAAAATAGAAGTCTCAGAGATGAAATGTAGGTAAATTGATAGAAAATGGCTAAATTCATTTTTAAATAATACATATATAACCTCTCTCTATATACGAATCTCAAAACTTATTTCATAATTAAGGAGATTCATTTTATGAAAATTGTACAGGATTTTTAATTGTGTGTTCATGTAGTAATAGGTTTCCAGACAAGAAAATTTTAGACGACACCATAATAAATTTTGGCATAAAACCATATGAGCTAGAAGGAACCCTACCCCCCCATACCTCCTTGCCACTTACAGTCAGACATAACTAATCAATCACAACTCTCTTGAAGAATTTGACTCAATAGTGTAATCATCCTCTTTATGTATTCTCAGAGAAGCAAACTTCAAATATTCAGAAAGCTATTAAAATGGTCTGTCTATACCCGCAAAAATTTGCTTTGATGATTTTAGTTATTTAGAGAAACTTTTAAGCATTCCATGATTCAGTTTAGCCCTGGGCATTAATAATAGTCTAATCTTGATAGAGTTTGAAATTGTGTCACTTATGTGAGATCTAGACTGAATATTTTTTTTTTTTTTGAGAGCAAGAAGAACAAGCACTGAAATCTCTTTCAGAAAGATTTACAGCATTAATAACTCCAGGCTATTTTAAGTCACAGTCAATCTTTATGGAAGAAGTACAGAGATTATACCGCAATTCTTTTATTTTTTTTCCTCCTAGAATTGCAAACTGATATCTCACATATTAGTTATTTGAAGAAAACAGTGCATTCACACTTCAAGAATATGCCTAAGGTCATTACTTCCTTTTTAAATTCTTTCCATCTGTGCTCAAATTCTCAATAAAAAAAAGAATGCTACCCTGAATTTATGAAGTCTAAACAAGACCCAGAATTAAAACTTATTTGGTAGTCCGAAGTACACAGTCTTCTGTTCCACAGAAACCCAGTGGACTCTTAACTTTGGGGATACAGGCTGAGAATACCTAAAAATAAGATGCACTATCTAAAGATCAGTATAGGAATTTTCATAGAAATATTATCCATAATAGTCAAAAAATTTAAAACAGCGCTGATGTTCATAAATGGAAGAATGAATAAATAAATTGTGGTACGAGCCTATAGAATCCCTCAGCAAAAGAAAAAAAGAAAGAAACTACAGATTGTCCGGGTCCGAGATGTTGTGTCTCTGCCCAGACCCAGGGCCTCGTAAGGGCTGGGATGATAGGTCTCCGACCCGGGCCCACTCAACTGTCTGGACATGGGCCACTGCACCTGCTTGCTCGGAGTAGGTCTCATTCAAGTCTCAGGTACAGAAACATCTTAGAATTCACAGTCACTATTAGTAGGAGGGAGCATCTCAGCAGCCATCTCTCAGCAGCAGTCTTAGTAGGGGAGCATTGATCAGGCGTCCTCCAAGCAAGGAGCTGAGCCCCAGATAACTTCTCCCAACACTAAGCCCATGGCCGCCTATGACACAGGCGCAGGAACTGCTAACCAATGATGTACATACTTTCATGCTCTTCTGTATCTCACTAACGAGAGCCAATGATGTTCCATCCCTTCCCCAATCCCTTATTGCCAAGGTATTTCTCACAGGTGCCTCCTACAAAAGATACACCAAATAACATGTTCATTAAAAGGAGCCTTACACAAGAGTGTGATGTATGACTGCATCTATATGACGTTCTAGAGAAAACTAATGTATGGTGGGAACGAATGTAGGAACAGTGGTTGTTACTCAGGGAGATGCTCAGGGGAATTGGAAGGGGTCTAGGGAACTTTCTGGAGTGATAGCAATGTTTAATATCTGGCTCAAAGTTCTAGTGACACAGATGCATATATTTTTCAAAACACAGAATAGACATTTAAGATGTATGCCTTTCATTATATGTCAATTTCATATCCTAAAGATAAAAGTAGTGTTAATTTGCTAGTAATATGCAAAACGAAGTATTTAGGGAAGAAATGTGCTGATGTCCTCAATGTACTTTGAAATGCATCAAAAAACAAGATAGATTGGGCAGTGCCTGTGGCTCAAGGAGTAGGGTGCCAGCCCCATATACTGGAGGTGGCGGGTTCAAACCTGGCCCCGGCCAAAAACTGCAAAAGAAAAAAACCCACAAGATGGATTGAAGGATGTGTAGAGGGATGGATAGACAGATGGATAACGCAGCACAGCAAAATGTTAATGGCATATGCATCTCGGTTATTCATATTCAGATGTTCATTATAATAGTCTTTCAACTTTGTGGCATGTTTGAAATTTTTCATAATAAAACATTTTTTTAATGGGAGAGAAGAATCAGTCTTGAAAGAAGGCCGTACTCTAAAGGTCATTTTTTTTTTTCAAGAAATCTTAGCTTGTTGATATGCTATTTCATATAAAGTAGCACCTCCCTAGTTGACCACCTCCCTATATGGACTGCCTCCTTAAGTTGACCTAATTTTCATAGACCAGACATGCACCACATGTATGTATCAGGACAGTAGGCCTCGTTCCTTATGTTGGCCACCTCTGTATGTTGTCCCTTGGGTTAGTCAACTTACAGAGGTTCTACAGTATTTGAAACAACATGCAAATAACAGAGTTTGCTTGAGGGTGATCGAGTTTAGTTCCTTACCACACATGTCTGAATTGTGAACTTTACTGAGCTAAAATACCAGAATGTCCTTTTTCTACACAGTACTAATGTAACCTTAGGGTTTTCTTTTTTAATTTAAGGTACATATCACTAACGGATGATGTTAATTTTTTTAAATTAGAAACAAACCAGAAAGACATTTTTACATATTTTACATATTTTTACAAATATTCTAATTGTTCTCAATATGTTTATTGTTTAATTTTTAGGTAAAATTGGAAAAGAAAAAGACTTTTTATTCACTCTTTCTTTGGGAAAAATCATCCAGAAATCTTACAGTTTTGTTCCACTGTCAAAAATATATGGTCATGGGGATTCTCGGCCATAAGTAAGAAAACATTTCTGCTGATTTATCTAGCGCCTGGTTTGTCTCAACATGATTTC
The DNA here is from genome assembly GCA_963574575.1 of Galagoides demidoff. NCBI lineage: Eukaryota > Metazoa > Chordata > Mammalia > Primates > Galagidae > Galagoides > Galagoides demidoff. The sequence continues at coordinate 11,306 of CAUYQV010177455.1, forward strand.
TTCAAACACCTCATTACTTAGTTGCCATTTAGTTTTCTGAAGGCTCTTGCCATCTGTAATTTTCATCACTTTTAGAAAATGAAGGACAGTTCGTATGTGGGCTTTGGATGATTGATAGTAGAATCACATTTTGCAAAGTTTATGACAAGAATGACAACTCTCTCAAGACCTTGTTTATTGCGAGTCAAATTCCACATAGACTGCCCCTTCTAAGTGTTTCTTTTGACCTAGATTTATCTGCTGCTGAATAAACGATCTTTCCATATTGTCTTGCACGATATAAAATCTTTGTGCAATGTTGTCTCTGACCTCAAAACCTCCTTGGCTGCTACATAGCTGCAGCTCTGCCCTGCAAGTCAAGGATAGAGCAGTTTTAGCAGCAACTGGCATCTGTGAACTCAGTCTGTGCTGCTTTATTGTTGATGGAGTGGAAGCAATGTGCAATTGCTTTGCCATAACTTCTCAGAGATTGATCGGAACAACATTTTGCTACACACCCATCAACAGCTAAGAAATCTGATGCAAATTCGCTGATAATAATCACAATTCATTCCATTTCATCTTCCTGTCCATTATGGTCCACACATTGTGGTGGGTAACTAATCTGTTATCTTTTTCCTCACCTTTATTAATGTATATCTTAAAAAGAATAAGAATTGATTTCATATTTGCTATTTTTCCATCTCGCATCCCCCACATTTTCTATGCCAGAAAGATGGGACTGATTGGACCAAGAGAAAGTCTCATCAAGCAGGAGAAATAGCAGCTAATCGTATTATGTCTATAATACAGTGTTTTTTGTTTGGGGGATTTTTTTATGAAAAGGCAGTTGGAATGTCAAAGATGAAGGGTCTTCACACATGCTCCATTTAATCTCTTTGATTATTAAAAGTCATAATATTAAAAAAAGTCCTTTCTTAGTGGGAAGAATAGGAGATTCTATATGAATTAGTGGCAATAGTATTCGGTCTCTCCACATAGCTTATAGTACAACCAAAAAGGACCAAAAGGTCTTTTTATCTATAATTTTCAGTACAGCCATGAACCTTGAGTATATAAATGAGTCATATGTGCTTCTTTATCTTATTGTCCTTTACTCCTCTGTTTCCTTGATTGTAAATATAAGTTTCCATATTTTTACAAAACTGCATGATTGTTCTGATTTATTTCACACCAAGTTTATGTCTATGTATGCCATTTTCATGTGCATTTACACAAATACTCTATTCAATTAGCCATCTGGAGTAAAGAGCCTTTCTTTTTTGTGCAATATTTGGTATATTGGAGACTTCAGTTTTGTCAAATTGTTTTATTGCAATCTGATGTTTTTACTGTCCATACTACACATGACTCTCTTTTTTTTTTTTTGGTTATTCCATACTTGCATAAATTTTTTGTAACATAATGCTTTAAAATTGGAAGGGACTATCTCAGTCTGTTCTGCATTGCTGTAAAAGAATGCCTGAGGCCAGGTAATTTACAAAGACAAGATACACATTTGGCTCATGGTTCTACAGTCTGCACAAGAAGCAAAGCACCAGGATATATTTCTGGCGAAGGATTTAGGCTGCTTTCAGTCATATCAGAAGGAGAATGGGAATAGGCATGACATGGTAAGAATGAAAGAGAAAAAGAGGAGGGAGGTGCCAGACTCTTTTTAACAATCAATTTTCATGAGAAGTAATGAACAAGAATTCACCTATTACCACAAGGACGGTACCAAGACAGTCATGAGGGTTCTGACCTCATGTCACAAACACCTCCCCAAATAGGCCCAACCTTTACCCAATTTTACCTGAGGGTTAAATTTCAACATGATATTTGGAGAAGAAAAATATGTAAACTATATCGGAGACCTTAGAGGGATCTAAACTGAAACCCAGGAGTGGCCAAGGTGGCAAACTAGAAGTGGCCTGCACATGCCACTCTCCTGGAGAGGATCAAAGCCAGTGAGTGGATGGAGATATATATATATATGTATGTATGTATATATATATATATGACAGAGTCTCACTATGTTGCCCTCCGTACAGTACCATGGCATCATAGCTCACAGAAACCTCAAACTCTTGGGTTTAAGCAATTCTTTTGCCCCAGCCTCCCAAGTGCTGGGACTACAGGTTCCTGCCACAATGCCTGGCTATTTTCTGTTGCAGTTGTCATTGTTGTTTAGCTGGCCCAGGCCGGGTTTGAACCCACCAGCTTTGGTGTATGTGGCTGCCGCCATAACCACTATGCTGCAGGTGCAGAGCTGAGTGGATGGATATTCACCTTCAGGGTGGTTGTCTAAGAGAGAGCATAGAGAATCAACAGAGAGGGTACAAGAGGCTCCCAAAGAAAAAGAGAGGGAGGTGGGGTGACCCACTTTTCAGGATTAAAGGTATAAGGAAAAGGTGCCCACACAGTGGGAAAGGGACAGAAGGGAGAACACAGGAGCTCCATGTTTCCCACGTGGACATTGGAAATGGAGCTGTGGGAGGGCCTCTCCATTGCAGCATGCTACCAGACTGATACATGAAACTGACTGGACAACATACAACAGCATTGCTCCAGAGAGAAGGCATAGTGGTGTTCTTCTGGCTTTTCAAGCCTGGGCACTGTGGCTGGCACAATATGGAGGTCCCAGCCCCAGGGTGCTGCATATATTTGGGGGTCAGATCCATTGCTATCCCCTCCCTTTTTCCCTGCTGGACTTAAGAGTGAAGGGGGAGCCCAGGCTCTCTTGCACACCCCATAGGTGCTCCCACTATCACCAGGGGATCCAAAGCCCTCTGCTGCTGCCTAAATGGCCCTAGCTAGCCATACCTGTCACAGGACTCATACACAGAGATATTCTATGGCCCTGGATGCCTTCCACTGCTGTTTGGGTGGCACAACCACCACCACCATCATCTGGGTAATGCTGCCAATAATGGACCTTGGCAGGAGAATATACACACCCACATGTACTGATGAATGGTGCCACACTGGACTCGGGTAGAGAGAATGCTCATGTGCTGCCAATGAACTTGGGGAGGGTGTATTCTTATGCCATATGTGCCCACTGCCTGCTGCATGCCTATGAGTGTGCCCACTACCTGTTATACAATGACTACCTAGGACACCCACAGTGGAACAGGAAGACATAGGAAAGCAACAGTGTTAAATTATCACTGTGCATCTGCCCCTCTACTTCCTGGTCAATCTTCTAGAATAGGAATCAAGGACACAATCCAGGGACTTCTCCTTAACTTCACTGAGCAACCAAGTTCCCAACAGAGGAAAACAGGTATAATGCAAAGCTATCTGCCTTGAGCTAAGAGAAGAGGTCTTGAATAAGAAGAAACTGGTATAAGAACTCTGGAAATATGAAAAAACAGGCTATTTTTATACACCAATGAATTGCAGTAATTATCTATCAAAGTACTCTAATCAACAGGAAATTGTTGAAATATCAGATATGAAATTCACAATGTGGATGGCAAGTAAGATTAATAGGATTGAAGAAAGTTTGAAAACCAATAGAAATAAACCAAAAAAATTATTCAAGTCATGAATGAAAAATTTACTAAAGCCAAAAAGAAAAAAAAAAGAGAGAGAGAGAGAACTTCTAGAAATGAAAGAGTCATTTGAGAATTTCTAAATATAGTGAAAGTGTTAACAACAGACTAGATCAAACAGAAGAAAGAATTTCAGAGATTTAAGACCAGGCTTTTGAACCAGTTAGTCCAAAATGTATAAAAATGAATCAAGAAGAAGAAACAATCTCTCTGAGAAATATGGGCCTATGTAAAGTGAACAAATATAAGAATCATAGGTATCTATGAAGGGGAAAAAGAAAAAACAAAAAGCATGAAATACCTCTTTGAAAGAATAATTAAGAAAATTTCTCCAGTATCATCAGAGATTTGGAAATCCAATTACAAAAAGGTCATTGAACATAGGAAAGATTCATGGCAACGAGGACATCACTAAGGGACACAGTTATCAATTTGGCTAAGTTAAAGTGAAGGAGAAAATCCCACAAACTGTAAGATAAAAGCATAAGGGTCACTTACAAAGGAAAACCTATCAGACTAATGACAGACTACTCAGCGGGAACCTTAGAAGACAGAAAGGAATGGGGTCTTATTTCCAGTTTTATTAAATAGAATAACTGTCAGCCAAGAATTTTGTATTCTAGAAAACTAAGTTTCATAAATGAAAAAGAAATAAAATCTTTCACAGACAGGCAAACATTAAGGGAATTTTTCACCACTGGACCTATATTACAAAAATAATGTTTATAAGTGCTATGTATATGGAACACAATAATTTATACCAACAAGTGTAAAAACATGAAAATTAAAACTCACAACTTGTATAAAACAGTAACACAAGGAAGAAAACAACGCAATTAGGTAACAATGGACATGATGAACAGAAGAGTATGTCACATATAAATACATTGAACTAAATATTTTTAATGCTGTATTTAAAAGATATAGATTGACTGGCTGGATAATAAAAAACACAGCCCAAATATATGCTGCCTCAAAGAAATCCATCAAAAAATGCAAAGCTCCATACAGACTCAAGGTAAAGGAATAGAAAAAAGGTTACATGCAAATAAAAACCCAAGATAAGCAAAAGCAACTACTTTCATATCAATAGGCTTGAATCAGAGTGGTTTAGGAAAAAAAAAAATGACAAAGATGGTCATTATATAATGACGAGGGGGAACTATTCAACAAGAAGTATGTCACATATAAATACTAACATTGAACTAAGTACTTTTAATGCTCTACTTAAAAGGTATAGATTGGCCCAATTCTAAATATATAGGCACCTAACATAGAGTTTCTAGATTCATAAAACAAATTCTACAAGATCTAAGGAAAGAAATAAATGACAACATCATAATAACAGGGACTTTGACACTCTATAGACAAATGGACAGATTTGAAGTCTCAGCAAATTCAGAAAAACCAAAATTATACCATGTATCTTCTCAGACAACAGTGGAAAAAAATGAAAATAAATTCCAAGAGGAGCTCTTAAAACTATATGAATACCTGGAAATTAAACTACCTGCCCCTGAATGATCCTTTGGTCAATGAAGAAGTCAAAATGAAAATCAAGATTTTTCTAATGGAACTATAAAGACAACATATGCTTACAAAAATCTCTAGGATACAACAGAAGTAATGCTAAGAGGGAAAATTATAGCCACAAATTCATACATCAGAAAGATAGAAATATCACAAATTAACAATTTAATATTACATCTCAAGAAATTAGGAAAAGAATAACAAATAAAACCGAAAGCTAGCAGAAGAACAGAGCAGAATTAGAGGAAACAGAAGCAAAAAAATAGAATACAAAGGGTCAACAAAACAAAAAGTTAGTTCTTTGAAAAGATAAAGAAAATAAAGAGATTAGCTAGATTAACTAGAAAGGGAAGAAAAAAAGACTTATATAAGATCAGCAGAAATGAAAAAAGAGACATTATAACAGATACCACAGAAATACAAGATATTATTCATGATTACTATGAAAATTATGAAAACAAACTAGAAAATCTAGAGAAAATGAACAAAGTTTTGGAAACACACAAACTTCCAAGCTTGAATCAAACAGAAATAATGAACAGGGTAATAACAGTTAGATTGAAAGAGTAATAAAAAGCAACAAAAACAAGCCCAGGACCAGATGAATTTACAGCCAAATCTATTAGACCTACAAGGAGCTGGCACCTATTCTACTGAAACTGTTCTGTCACATCCAGAGAAGATTATCTTCCCTAACTCATACTGTAAAGCCAATATCACCCTAATAGTAAAGCCAGAATGCAACAAAAAAAGAAAAAGAAAGAACAATATCCCTCATGAACATAGATGAAAAACTACTCACAAAATACTAGCAAACCAAATTCAACAGTACAGCAAAAGATAATGCACCATGATATAGTGGGTTTCATCCCAGTGATGCAAGGATGGTTCAACATATGCAAATAAGTATGTGGTTCACCACATAAACAGAAGCACAAACAAAAACCATATGATCATCTCAATAAACTGAGAAAAAGCAGTAAAATCTATTCAATAAAGTTGTATACATAATAAAAGGCTCAACAAGCTAGGTATAGAAGGAACATACCTCAAATATATAAAAACCATATATGATATACTCACAGTCAACATCATAATGAATGGGGAGAGTTTGAAAGAATTCCCTCTAAGAACTGTAACAAGACAATGATGCCCACAGTTACCGCTTCTATTCAATATAGTACTGATACTTCTAGCCAGAGCAATCAGGCAAGAGAATGAAATAAAGGATATCCAAATTGGGAAAGAGGAGGCCAAATTATCCCTGTTACTGTTGATATCATCCTATATCTAGATTACCCTAAGACTCCAGTGAAAGACTCCTAGAAATGGAAAACACACTTGATAAAGTCTTAGAATCTAAAATTATTGTACACCTGTCAGTAGCATTTCTATATTCTAAGAGTTGTCAAGTTAAAATTCAAATCATGGACTCAATATCATTTACAACAACTGCAAAGAAAATAAATATCCGAGGCACCTGTGGCTCAAAGGAGTAGGGTGCCAGCCTCATATACCAGAGGTGGCAGGTTCAGACCCAGCCCCAGCCAAAAACTGCAAAAAAAAAAAAGAAGGAAAAGAAAAGAAAAGAAAATTCTTACTTAAGGAGGTGAAAGCTCCGTACAAGTAGAACTCATTAAAGAAATTACAGATGACACAAACAAACGGAAAAGTACATTATGTTCATTGATTAGAAAAATTGTGTTAAAATGTTCATATTGCCCAAAGCAATTTATAACTTCAATGCAATTCCCATCAAAATACCAATATCAGTTTTCACTGATCTAGGAAAAGCAATCTGAAATGACATATGGAACCAAAAAGAACCCAAATAGCCAAAGCAATCCTAAGCAAAAAGAATAAATCTGGAGATATCACATTACCTGATTCCAAATTTCACTATAAGGTACTGGTACAAAGGTTGAAATATAGAGCAATAGAACAGAATAGAGAACCCAGGAATAAAGCCTTATTGCTATAACAAACTTATTTTCAACCAAGAATGTCGCCCTTCCCGACCGGCGGGAAGGGCGGCGCTTTATGAGTTCGGCCTATGAAAGGAGAAGAGAGCTATAGTAGCTTGAGAAGGAGGAGAATTTGGGCTATAGTTACCACGATCCCGATTGAGAAGGCAATAATCTTATTAGAAGGGGAGGGAGTAGGCTGGAGGGTGTCCTGGATTAACTCAGCCTCGTCAGGGTGGATTGAAAGAGGAGTGTTTGCTCCCCACAAGCCCATAAGTAATGAATAAACACACACACACAGTTAGAAAAAGAAGAGGTAGTCTCAAACTTTATTGTGGAGGTTATTTATACTTTAGGGTTGGAGGGGCTACGTGACTAGAGGCATGTAGACTGAATATGTAAGTGTTGAGTAAGTTAGGAAAGCAGGATGTCTATTTGCAGGGGAGGAAGTTATACAGTCTTATGGTCAGCTATGTCTGGATATAGATGGAAGCCGTTAGCACAGTGTGCTATAGTATTCTCATTAACCCTTACAAAGAAGACAAAAACATACATTAAGAAAATGACCCGGCTCGGAGCCTGTGGCTCAATCGGCTAAGGCACCAGCCATGTACACCTAAGGTGGTGGGTTTGAATCCCCAACCTGGCCCGCCAAACAACAATGATGGCTGCAACCAAAAAATGGCCGGGTGTTGTGGCGGGCGCCTGTGGTCCCAGCTACTTGGGAGGCAGAGGCAGGAGACTCACTTGAGTCCAGGAGTTGGAGGTTGCTATGACCTGTGATGCCATGGCACTCTACCCAGGGGGATAGCTTGAGGCTCCGTCTCAAAAAAAAAAAAAAAAAAGAAAATGACCCCTATTCAATAAATGGTGCTGGGAAAACTGGATAGTTATACACCGAAGAATGAAACTGTATCCCTGTCTCTCACTATATACAAAAATTAACAAAGATGGATTAAAGACTTAAATATAAGACTAGAAATGATAAAAATTCGAGAAGAAAATGTAAGAAAAATTCTTCTGGACATTGGACTAGGCAGAAAATTTGTGACTAAGATCCTGTAGCAAATATGGCAACAACAAAATTAAATAAGTAAGACTTAATTAAACTAAAAATTTCCTGTACACCAAAGAAAATGGGATAAAATATTCCAAACTATGTATCTAACAAAAGGCTAATATCTAGAATCTACAAAGAACTCAAACAACTGAGAAAAATTAAACAATCCCATTAAAAAGTGGGATTTTTTTCAAAAGACAAATGTCCAACAAAATGAGACATGCTCAACATTACTAATAATTAGGAAAATGCAAATTAAAACTACAATGGGATACTATCTTACACCTGTCAGAATGGCTCTTATTAAAAAATAAAAAAAAATAAAAAAAAAAAAGGTGTTGGAATGAATGCAGTAAAAAGGGATGCTTACACATAGTTGGTGGGAATGTAATCTCGTAGTACCACAATGGAAAACAATATGAAGATTCCTCACAGAACTAAAAGGAGACTTATGATTCAATCTAGTAATCTCACTACTGAGCATCTACCCAATTTAAAAGAAGTCATTTTGTAAAAAAGACACTTGCATCCTAATGTTTATTGCCCGATAATTCACAATTGCGAAGATAGGGAATTAACCTAAGTGTCCATCAACTGATGAATTGATAAAGAAAATGTGATACATATGTACCATGGACTACAACTCACCCATAAAACAGAATTGAGATAATGTCTTTTGCAGCAACTTGGATGGATCTGGAGACCATTATCCTAACTGAAGTATCTCTGGAATAGAAAAACAAATACCACATGTTCTCCCTAGTAAGTGGGAGCTAAATGAGGGATATATATGGTCATAAAGTTGTGTGATGGACATGGAAAACTAAGAAGGCTGGAGAGTGGCACAAGAGCAAGACCTATTGGGTATTATGTACACTATTGTAGTGACAGGTGCAGTGAAAGCCCAGATTTTAGCATGTTACAATCTGTCCATATAATGAAAAATACTTGCACTACCTAACTTACTGAAAAATAAAATTAATTAACAAAACTATTCTGATTATAAGGAATGAAGCCAAGAACCCATGAGGTCACACCTGGAACCAACATATCTTGATTTCTAGTCTAGCTCTCTTTGTGGGGCTGTGTATAATACTAAAATCTTCTTACTTCCAATTGTTGTATTTAATCCATAGAAAAGGCAATTATTAATTTTCTATAGATATAAAATTTGAGTTATGTACACTAAACTTCAAAAGAATTTCCTTGGAATTTATTTTCCTCATGGAATCTAAGATTATAAAACTGAAGGTTAAACTTTTTAAAGTAATATGAAAGGCAGTGTAAGAGTCTCTCTCCCTCTCTCACCTTCTCTATCTCCCTACTTCTCCTTCCTCTTTCCTTCTCCATTAATTCCTCCATTCCTCTTTTCAAGAGCATTTAGCATTTGATCTCAAAAGTCAGTGTGATAAGTTTTGTCCCTGTTTTAATGCACAATTCATTATAATTATCTTCCAAACTTAAACTACTCTCCAGTCATGTAGCTTCTTCATTTGTGTGGAACCCAAAGAAACAGTTGCATCCTAGTAACAGCAACAGACTTGCAGGTTATTTTCAGGAAAGCATTAAAAGGGTGCTCCCAGTCTGGTACAGACACATTCACTTTTCCCTTACTAATTCATATTTTTTTTCAATAAGACATTATTAGACAATCTTGAGGACATGACACAGGGGGTGATTGTTTTTCAAAATCCAGTGAAATGCTGCTGTGTATCCTTCAGAGTTTTGAAGACATCATCCATTCATTCAGGAAACACAAGGAAACCAGTGTGTACCAGGTACTGTACTAGACAGTATAGCTTCAAAGATGGATAAGGCATAGACCCTACAGTACAGAGATTACTGAGGAGTCAGCAGTCTAGAACTCCACCCCACTCTAGGTCTCCAATATTGCAAATGGCATATAGTTCCTCTGAAATTTAGTCTGCCCAACTTTTAATAGGGACAGAATAAAATATTTATTTCTTTACAACATAATGGTGAATAATAAATAAGAAATAAGGGCATACTATTGAAAGTTTATAGCATTACATAGATATAAGCTGTGGTTATCCTTACCTAGTATATGCTTAATAATCCTCTCTGTGAAAATACAATGCAGATGTTCACCTGTACGTCTAGGTGTCTAGGGAATGGAAGAAGTGTGTCTGCCATTTCCTGCACTGATTAACTCCTTGTCTTTTCAATGCATAGGATCTGCACTTCTCCTTTACAGTTCTTTCTTTTTCTTTTTTGATTGAGGATACAAAGAATCAGGTTACAATGTTTGTATTTGTTAGGTAAAGTCCCTCTTACAATTGTGTCCCACCCCCAAGAGGTGTACAATCTTCCCTAACATTGTGCCCATCAAGTAGGAGCACAGCCATCCCCCTCCCTTCTCCCCTCTCCCTACTCCCTCTCTCCACCTTGAATTGAGTTTTTCTCTTCTGTGAGTGTGTATTAGATTATCCACTGGCTTCATATTAGAACCAAGTAAATTGGATTCTTGCTTCTCCATTCTTGTGATACTTTATTAAGAAGAATGTGTTCCAACTCTATCCAGGTTAATACAAAAGATGTAAAGTCTCCACCCTTTTTAATGGCTGAATAGTATTCCATGGTGTAGATAGATAGATAGATAGATATACCACTGCTTGTTAATCTATTCCTGGGTTGGTGGGCATTTAGGTTGTTTCCACATTTTGACAATTGTAAATTGAGCTGTGATAAAAGGTCTAGTGTCCTTAATAGTTCTTTATACTTGAAATATGTCATATTTACTTTCTCTGTTAAGTCTAAGATTTTATTTATTACCATATTCCTTTAACCTAATAAAATGCCCAAGAGAACACTTAAGAAGAGATATCAACACAGTTCTCAGTTAGTGTTTTATGAGTAAAGAATGAAAATTTTAAACTTGATTTATATAATTAACTGATCAACATTTTACTGCCCTACAGATGTAATTTTTTTATTGTGCCGCAAAGCAATATTTACGTGGAGGGGTTAATTTCCATGGGTTTTCTTACATGGTACTTTTAGCCAATTGGAATCCTTTCTGAACATGTATCAGAGTATTCTTAGCCACATTCCATTTCTTTAGTATAATTTTTTAGATGCCTACAATATAGACTTACAGCATCAAACCAAGTACTGTACGGAGAAATAAGAAGCATCTAATAGGAGCTCCTATCCTACATTGTCTGACCATACAAATCAGCATATGTCTAAGAGTGAAATGAGGAGGTCAGGCCAGAATAGTACAATAGTATAATGTAAAGAGAAATATGGGGTGTTCAGGGAGTAATTTCATGGAGCATTAAAATAATAGCTAACAGTTACTAACTGCTCACCAAATGCCAGGCACTGGCCTAAGTCTTTAACATATATTAATTCATTTAATGCTGGCAACACCTGAGCTAGTCACCATTATATTCCCATTTTAAATAAAGAAAAATTTTAGCTAAGCATGGTTAAGTTACTTGCAATATTCCACGTAGCAGTGGGGCTGAGTCTGAACTTACGCAGTCCTTCTCCAGCACCTGCAGTCTTCATCACTCTATTTGCCTCTTCGGATAAACCTTCAGGGCTGAGTCAGATGGGATTGGTCAGAGGAAAGAACACTAATGAAGGATGGAGGATGAGTCAGTAAGAACAAAGACATAGACGTAGAATAAGAATAACCCACTGGGAATGCAGGGTTATGGCTGAAAGGCAGTAGAAGTCTAATCTGGAAATTTTAGATGAGGTCATACTGTGATGCCTTGAATGATCAGCTGAATAATCAGACTATGTTGTTTAGACAGTACAAACTGGTTATTGAGTTTTCAGCTGAGTTTGAATACTTTAAATACAGCGGTGTGCAGAGGTTCAGACTAAAATCTGTGCCTCCTGGCCTTTCAGGCAGCCTCGAGTTTTCTAGAAAGAAGAGGGTGTCCATTCCTGAAAACTCTGTTCATGTCTGCTTCACCATCATCCCTTCCCCTCTACCTAATAGCTCTTACTTTTATTTGGGCATCAGTGAGGCTACAAGGCTGGAGCAGGTGATCAAGACTAAGGGATGCTGAACCCTCTGCATTTCCTAAAGACTTTTCCTTGGGGCTTTTAGATAAAGGATTTTGAAAATATGAATGTGAGGTCAAAGAAGTCAGCCTGAGAAGGAGCCTAGCATACAGAGTACAGCACAAGACAAGACTCCTAAATGGAGCTCAAACCCTCATGATGTCAACGACCTCAGAATCCCACATGCCAGAACCCTCCAACTTATGGGCCTTTCAGATAAGTGAACTATAGTTTTCTTTTTCTTACCTACATGGGCTTAAGTGCGTTTTCTATTACCCCTAATAAAAACTATTCTAAGTAATATGTTGCCCAAGGATAAGGGCAGCTGATTTGAGAATAACTGGATGCTCTAGCTCAGCTGGTGACAGAGCCCATAATAGTGTCTCCTTCCTTTCATGACCCCTCTTTAGGACATCTTCACCAGCACAAATCCCAGTGATTTTTCATACTTCGGCTCTGAAGCCTCAAATCCCGAGTCGGTATCTTCTTTCCCAGGACTGCTGACGTCTCTGCAATCTGGAGCTTATAAAGGCTCTGGGGTGACCAAGGAATAGCTGTATATCATCCCCAGGGCTTTCACATCAAAGGACCCAGTAGAAGCCTCAGCCTGTTCAAAATGACAAATTAAAACGAATCCCAGAGCTTTATTCTCTAAGAACTTAAGACATGTTTTCTTTTTGAACATTTCATTGCAGTGTCTTCAGAATCAAGCTCTCTAAAGAATGTTATTATACCTTGAGCTTCTTGACACATTTCCTAATAATTTGAAGCTTCTGACATTTATACAATAAAAGATTGCACTTCTGCAAAAGAAAAAAAAAAATCAATGAATCTTTTTGGCAATCGTCCTAAATCTGTAGAGATTAAATTCGCTTCCCAGACATTGCTATTTCATATCAAACACAGAGCCACACGGTATAATTAAGATAGTTGTAGAACCATATATTTCATGCCCTAGCTGTCTGCTTTAAACTATCTTGGGAAGTTCAGAAATAATAGGAAAGCTACATCTTAACCAGAGTAATTATATTTGCTGAGGAGAATGGGATGAGCAAGAGCCATGTAAAAGAATAAAAAATCCACCACCACGAAACCAAGAAATTCTACATTCATTCTGATGCATTAATATAAACCTTGCTGATAAAAAAGAAAAAAAAAAAAAGAAAAGAAAAAAAGCTCACCTCCAGTTACAACTCCCAGGGGAATGGCAGCTATTATCCCCTATTGAGTTGGTACTTACCATACAGAGCCTGAACAATTCATACAGAAAAATAAACCATAACATTCCTGTTTATTATTACTTTAGCTGAGAGGTGGTGACATTAAACAGTTCTGCACTGCTGCTATAAATCAGCAGGCTGGAGATGTTCTCAGCATGAGACTAGGACTCCTTGGAAACCACTCTCATCAAAGCAACCAGCTGTCAGAATTCTTCAAATTAAACTGTTATTACAGTAGTATTCATTAGTCAGTTACTGGCTATTAAGATATTTTTATATCAGCACCATTGACATCGGCTGTTGCTTTTTAATATGCAAGATATATATAAACATGATTCAGTGGCTCATGTGAGGATGACAGACTTAATAGAGCTGGGTGTCCCCTGTCTAAAGGCTGCCGCGCAGTGTGCCCATCCTATCCGTGCACACGTGAATTTCTCTGGGAAGTTGGACATTTGTTCTGGTGGCTGGAGCGGGGAAAGAGGGAGTAATAACATATTTCAACACTGGTATTTGCCCGGCAAAGTGATAGCTCAACATCAGAAATTATAACTCTTAAAGCTGTAACTGAGCCCCTGATGACAGTAGTTTATGCTCCTCCAGCTTGATGGTTTGAATTTCCATCTTGTCTGAGATGCTGGGCACGTGTTTAACTTTAGCTTGAAAGCCAGAATCAAACAAAGGAGGTAAAATGGGGTGTGTGGAGACGTAAAAAGGAAAATCAGTGTCCGAGCTTTGGAAGAAAGAGAAGTATGACAAATATTAACTGAAATGGTGTCCCTGGCATTTTTAAAAGTGCTTAAGGCCCAATTTAGTTTTAGGGAAAGTTTAACCTAAATCATTTTCTTTCAACTAAAAAAAATACACTAAATATTCATGACCTCAGAAAGATTAATGCATTCCTTATATGCATGCCACAAAGTCATCGAAACCACAGATTTTTTGACTTTCCCTTCCCTCACATTAATCTTCATATAATATGTAGAACACTAGTCTGTTTAGTTGAAATGGAGACTAGTTAGTCAAAATTGTTTATTTTGTAGATGACAAAAGTGAATTAGTTAACTAGTGTCAGCCTTAATTTTATTTTCCTCCTGTCTATTTTCTAAAAGGTCTTGAAGCGCCCTCTTTTCCTGGATGATAAGGCATTTCCTGGTCCTCAGACCCATAAAGATGCCAAGGGTCAGTGTATAAACAGCTTCTACCTTTGCTGCAAGGAAATGTAGCATTAGTCATTTTCTCTGACCCAGAATTCGAGGTCCTTGGGGTTTAATGCTGAGATAGAATTTGATCTGGTGTGCTGTTACAGGCTTGCACCAGCTCCCAAGAGCTAATCATTAAAATTTTAAGAATTATGTAAGCTACTGACATCACGTTCATAAAATAGAACCTCCATAATTGACCACCTCCTTAAGTTGGCCTAATTTGCATAGACTGGACAGGCACCCCATGCAGGTATCAGTACAGCAGGCCTAGTTCCCCTTATGTTGACCTCCTGCATGTGTTGACCTGTTTGTTAGTGTCCTTTGGCGGTCAACTTACAGAGGTTCTACAACAGTATGAAATGGATTAATTACTCCTTAATTGCTACCAATTAACAAACACATCAAATGAGGATTGTTGTTTTTGTTGCTGTTGTTGTTTCTTCTGGAGAGCTGGTTGTTATCCATTTACCAGCTACCACTGGTTCCTGCTGAGTTTCCTTTGCTGCATCCAGACCCAGGAGAATGTGCTTCACTGATAAACATGGCCACAACTGGCCCCTTATATTCCCTTACTAAACAATTTTTTTTTCTTATTTCAGGCACTTTGGCTGCCTCCTACCATTGGGCAGAGTAAGAAAGAACCAAAATTCAACCCAATGTCTGCCTGCACACCTGAATGGTGTCCTGCACCTACCTAGGAGAAGAAACATATTTTTCTAAATTTCTCAAAGGAACTCAGAACTATGGGCCTGAGGGGTGGGGTCTACAGCTTGGTGTATGTCAAAAGAGCATTTTGTCTTGTTTTCTTAAAGGGACATCTTGGGTCAACAGTAGACCCTGAACACTCCATAGGTGGTGCAGATACTATGGGTGTAAGACAGACAAAGTCAGGGCTGCAGAGCTCACCTTCCAGGTAGGGAACAAAACGACCATGATAATTTGAGAACGTAACAGCACCATGGAGCAAACCACTAAGGAGATGCGTGAGAGAGAGAGATGAAGGTGTGGGAAGGGAGATGCTTTGGGGGAGGAGTTCAGAACTGGTCTTTCTACAGTCCACATAAAGGACACTCCAAACAAGACAGGAGCAGATGCTCAGAATGAATCCAAACAGGACAAGAACAGAGGCTTAGAATAAAGGGTGAGCTTGTGTTATCAAGGCACAGAAGACAGTCCAAGTAACTAGGACAGGACGGGAAACATGGGGAAGGCTATGCACTGGGGACAAAAAGGTAAGCTGGGCCCTAGCTGTCCACAGAAAGGAATTTGATTTGATTTGATGCCTAATGAGAAGCTACAGGAATGTTTTAAGCAGAAGAGTGATTTGCATTTTTAAAAGATCACTCAGGCTTTGGTATGGAAATTAGATTGTAGAGAAACAAAAGTACACGCAAGAGAGCAGTTCTAAGGCTGAATATCACTCTTCCCACACTGGATGGGACTTCTGCTTTGTGTATTAATTTTTATTTATTTTGAAATCTGGTTCCTGAACCCCACCCCAGACCTCCTGGCTCAACCATCACTTACCAGCCCAAGATTCAACTTCTACCTCTGAAAGCTTCAGTGTTAGGGGTTTTTTTAATTAGTTTGAGATCACTACTTTTTGACAACAAATCATATCACGGTTTGTATACTGAAATAATCCAAAAGATAATTCAAGGAGTATGAGGGGGAAAAAAGCACACCAAGACAAAGAGAAAATATGCTTGTTACACTTGAGCTTTAATTTTGAATTTGAGCTCTGATCTCATACTAGAGGCATTAAGAAGATGACTCCTTAGCCTCCTATAGTGCTGAGGGTTCTGTCCCTAAATCAGGGAATCAGGGGTTCTTAATTATAGTGGCACATTGACATCATCTGACAGCTTTTTTTGGAGACACAGTCTCAAGCTATTGCCTTGGGTAGAGTGTTGTGGTGTCATAACTCACAGCAACCTCTAACTCTCAGGCTCAAACGATCCTCTTGCCTCAGTTTTTCTATTTTAGTAGAGATGGGGGTCTTGTTTTTGCTCAGGCTGGTCTCAAACTCATGAGCTCAAGCAATCCACCTGTCTCAGCCTCCCAGAGTGCTAGGATGACAGGCGTGAGCTACCATATGTGGCAGCATCCGACAGCTTTTAAAAATACCTATGCCTGCATTCAATCTCAAGAGTTTCTGATTTCACTGGTCTTTAGCAGAACTATGATATTGGAGAAATTTACTGTAGAATCTTCCCAGGTAATTCTAATGGATAACTTTGGTTGAACATTATGCTTCTACATGCCTGGGCATTTAGCCAGGGGAAAAGGAAAAATAGTGAAAGACTCTATAGCAACAAGACCTTCTCACCCTTGAGCCTGGAATGATGAGCAGTGGTACTATTTTTTTTTTTCTCATGAAGAATGCAACTGGGCAATTTGGCACTATTGGGCCCAAATAGCAAAAAAAGAATATTCCAGAATTTAGGGACTTAGCAGAATTTATAGGTAACCTATCGTAAAAAAAAAAAAAAAAAAAAAAAAGATGTAAACCAATTCACAGACAGGTCATGTACTACACGTACACATCAGGGCAGCAGGCCCAGGTCCTTGTGTTGACCACCTCCGTATGTTGATCAGTTTGTTACAGTCCCTTGGGTGACCAACTTACAGAGGTTCTACTGTATTAGGTTTGCAGAAGTGACTATTTAATAGAGACTAATTCTACCCCACTCTCCCACCATTTAAAATACAAGTCTAAAGCGGAATAATGTGAGAGCTCTTTCCTATAAGACCAATCGCCACTCAGATACTCAGATCTTGAAAGGAAATACCCACACGGATAAATCTCAAAAGAGAAGTTTTCTCTCCCCTTCCAACTCCTGGGCCCAGCACCTCCACATTCCAAATTATGAATGTGAATTAGATGCAAAAGAACAGACTTGGAGAATTCAGAGAATGGAGAGGCAAGTGATATGTATTGCTTTCCTACTATATATCGAGCATTATGAGGGACTTTTCCTGAATTACCCCAGTGATCACCAAAGTAACCCATTCTTTGAAATATCTTTATTTGACAGTCATTGAAACTGAGACTTGGAAGATTAAGTGATTTTTCTTTTTAAAGGTCGCACACAGAGAAAGCAGCAGAGAAATATTCCAAGCTCCAAACCCCATATTCTTCATTATATTATTTCTTTCTCAGACAAGATAAAATGGGACACAGGAACTTTAGATACAATGCAAATTGGAAATCGGTTAGACATTGAAAAATGCGGAAAATGAAGACGTCAAAGAGAGATACAACCTAGAAGAAATATTTTTCCTTCTGTCCTTTCTAGAGCAAAGATACTGTATCAGACTTCCAGGTAGGAATTTGACATGGCATGCGGCAGGACCCCAGGCTAAGAATGTTTACTTGGAATAAACCATCCCCGACATGGACAAAGGTCAGCAAAAAAGGAGTGGAAAAGAAAGACAGTAAATGCACCACACCAATTGTCAGCAGATGGCCTTGTGAGGAGGAAAACAACTCTTTCCTTCCTCCTCTCCTCTCCCCCCAAAGCATTTTTCCTACATTCAAATGCCACTTTTTCCACTTTTTCTCTCTAAAACTATCATCATATGATAGTTTCATATATTCAAGAAAATGCCCTGTCTTCTTGGATGCTTATTTTATGTAAGAGCCCGTGCATTACACTCATAGAGGAGAAAAAGCCTTTGAAATGTTTGCAGTGTTTTTGTTTATTTGTTTGTTCAATTTGCAAAGGGATTTTGAGAAGGGTGAAGAGTAGAGCTCTTCTTACCTCGTGAAATGAGCATTGCCAAATGAACCAAAGCAACAGAAGTATTTTCTGCCCATTGCGATGCTTCTCAGCCTGTTTCTTTTGAGCCACTGAGATGACCCTTGGCTTCTGGTTAAACAATTTCGTACAGAACTCCATTCCCCCGTATGAAATCATTGTCTGTGCTTGAAGATCAAGACGTCTTCTTCTCAGCACATGACAAACTTGATCCTAGTCACTTACTCCAACCACTAATTAACTTTGTGCCAAACTAGTAAAAAAATAAATGACTCACAAAAGAATGTTTTCACTGAGGTTTATGGTTTCCCAACCTGTTTCTTTTCAATGGTTAAAACTCCCATAATGATTTCCTTAAAGATCCTATCAAACTACCTTTCTATGTCCCGGTGAAATCCGAGTTGTTGTGAAGACAGAGACTATCTGTAAACGGCCAGCAGACGTCTATATTCTGTCCATCCATTCAGTCTACATGGGCCTTTTGCTTTGTTTTGAGCCCCAAAGAACCAAACAAAGACAAAGTTGAACACAAAGCAATCACTCTTCTGAAGGGCAGGATGGTATCAGAGGCAGCCAAACCGTTATCTGTCAGGGAGGCTCTTTGACTCCTGCTGCCTCACTGGTCTCCCTGCTATAAAGGTTGTTTTGGCTTTTTGCACACTTGGAGAAAATCTTATTCATTGGGAAGTCACACCTGTGAAATAGAGCTCTTTGATGACAAGGCTGCCTTGAGATAGAAGGTAACCTTTGCTTCGCTATCAGGCAGCTGGGAAGTGCAGTCGCATCTCAGAGAATGATGTCATTGAAAGGTGAGGCTGTTAAGAGAGAAATCAAGCACAAAACAGTGGCCTCCCACCGAATTCTCTCCAACAGGAAGACATTCCACCCGGGAACAAATGTCCCGGCTGGGTTGGATTACTGCTAAGGTTACAATGCTATGCTGGAACAAAATGTGTTGATAGCTGCCGGGAAACCCAACTGTGACTGAGAAACAAGAATGTCACGCGGGTGGGGGGTTGGCGGGGGTGGGGGGTGTTTCCTTTCTTTTTGTTTGGTTGCCCTAAGCAAGAGAACTTTATCCCTGTAGATAAATTTCTAAGGCAAAGGATAGAACTGAGAAAAGATGATGTCAGAGACTTTAAATTTCCAAACTCGTGACCTTCTAGTTCACAATGCCCATCTCAGACATCAAGTTGCTGTTTACTTTACTCTTACCTTTATCTAAAAAGGGAAGCAGTTTCTCTTTTTAGAGATGTATAAACCATCATTTTTTAAGAAGTGCCAGAGACCTCTGTTCTGAAATAAAAACTTTTCTTAAATGTATGCTATTCTTAAGCTCATAATTAAAAAAAAAAAAAAGATATCAACAATGTAGGCAGTACCATTTACCACCTTTTCAGCAGCCATTTCAATTTTTGGAAGATGACTTTCTTTTCCTCATTCTAAGCAACTCAGGTGTCTTTGAGGATTGATTTTTCATTTTGTAAACTTTCTGGGTCTTTTGTTCCTGTCCTTTCTCTGCTACGTAATCTTAACTTCACTGTGCCACATGGAGCTCAAGGATGTAGGAATCAAATCAGCCAGCCTGGCTCCTTGGGAAACAAGTCTATCAAAGGATTTGGTGGGAGAGGAATGACTGGGAATTCCTGGCTAAAATAAGGCTTTAGGATTTTCCATGGACTTTTTGTTTCTCTGCTCTTGCCATTTCCAATCCAAATTTATAACTGAGTCATAATGGCTTTATGTATCAACGTCTGGACACATTGCCCTCCGTTTATGCCGTATGACTGTGAAGATGTTTGGAGTGCTGAAACATATGGTGGGAAAGGATTTTTGATAAATGTCTAAACTATGGATGTTATAATTTTTATTTCTCTATCCGGTGTTTGTAAGAGTAGAATTTTGCACATGGTTGACATAGATTGTATATTGAAATCACATGGAGATCTTTTTCTCGAGCCACACATAAACAGTATCCAAGCCTAGAGATTCCGATGCAGTCTTCTGTGACAGAGATCAGACACGTGTGCTTTTGAAAACCTTCCAGGTGGATTCTCACCTAGATTCCTGGTTAAAAACCAAGGATATAGAGACTGATTTTTTTTATATTTCTTTTAAAAATCATATTACATCAAAATGTTTTTACTGTTTTAGTTAGCTTCCCTACTATCCCTTTTAAAAAGAATTTTTTTGCTGGGAGTATTTAAATGCCTTTCATATGTATTCATATTTCCATGGTGAAAATTTTTTTAATTTTTTTTTTATGCCAGAGTATTACAGGGGTACACACATTTTGATTACATAATTGGCATTTATACCTTTGAAGTCGATGTTACACATGCACCTTTGACCCGGAATATATGCACCATATTCGTGAGGTGTGAATTTACCCTACTCTTCTTCCCCTCTCTTCTATTAGATTTCCACTGAACTTGACTGAGTTCCACTGAGTTTATGTGCACGTGTTAATCGACTAGTCCCAGTTTAGCACTGAGTACACGTGGTGTTTGTTTTTCCTTTCTTGTGATATTTCACTTAGAATAACGGTCTCCAGTTCCATCCAGGTTGTAACAAAAAATCCTAGATCACCATTTTTTCGGGCCGACTAGAACTCCATGTTATATATATGGCACATTTTATTAATCCATTCGTGTACTGATGAGCACTTGAGTTGTTTCCATATCTTTGTGATTGTGAATTGTGCTACCATAAATATTCCAGGGCAAGTGTCTTTTGGATACATGTTTTCTTTTTTCTTTGGGGAAGTGCCTATTAGTGCTGAATCAAAAGGTAGGTCTACATGTCATTCTTTGAAGTACCACCACGCTACTTTCCACAGAGGTTGTACTAGTTTATAGTCCCACCAACAACGAATGAATATTCCCTTCTCTCTGTAACCATGCCTCTGTTTGATGCTTTGAGTCTTTTGGTATGAACCGTTCTCACCAGAGATGTCTCACTGTGGTTCTGATTTGCCTGTTCCTGGGGATTAGAGAGGTTGATCATCTTTTCATGTGTTCATTGGCCATTAGACTCTTCATTTAGAAAGTTTCTATTTGTGTCCTTTGCCCACTTTTTAATGCTCTTTTTTTTCTTGCTGATTGTTTTCATGTAAAATTCTCAAAGGATCCACCCCATTAAGCTGCATGCTCAGATTCTAATTGCTATATTCATTTTAAAGTTGGCAAAATTAGATTTCTCTCTCTCTCTCATCAGTTAGAGAACAGACATAGAAATTTCTGTTGTCAAACGTCTGACTTCAACCTTATACACTATGGCATAAACAAAAGATTGGATTATGAGTCAGGAATGTGAGTTCTGACCACAACCGTGCAAGAAACTCACAGGTTCCATATGTGCAGTGGCTAAGTGTGAGGTTGGTTTAGGTGAGCCCTGCGGTCCCTTTTGGCTTCAGCATATGAGATCCCATTTACACTCTGATCCTGTGTGAAATGGACTGGCAGTTGCTAACAGAGATAACAAGTGCATGAGAGGTTGCCTCTGCTGCTTTGCAGAGGACTGCTGTAGCTATCAAGTCAGGAATACCCAAGAGCTAAGCTTCCTCCCTGCCATCTGCCCAAGCAAGTAATGGCTTAGTTCACACAACCTGTTATCTAGGTAACAGGCTTGGACTGTCAGCTTGCCTGTCAACTTCAGTCCTGTTAGATTCATGACCCCTAAAAGGTATTCGTTGCCTGATTGACTGACTGATGATGACTGACATATATACACAATTAACTCTTTAGTCTCACCAGCCCCAAAATGAGACCCATATGTTTCTAATCTACAAATGTGTGTTAGTCTCCCCTCCCATGGAGGGATCACAATCAGGCACTTCTAGTGAGATGGAGACCAGTGATTTTTGAGGACTTTTGCAGTCATGCAGAATTCCCACTCCACTGACTGATCCATAGAGCCCTCATTAATGCCTGTCTTTTATATGTGATCATCCATGTGATCAGCCATCCACAGAGATTGGGCATAGAGAAATACACTTTAGGGGGAGGGGAGGTTGTGTGTTTTTTGTTTTTGCCAAATCATTTTTAAACTACCATTGACTGAGATGTTGCCTTTATTGTTTGCTTCTGGGCATTTTGGTTTCTACTGAGGCAATTTATATTCAAAACAATCCTATGCAAGTATTAACAGTACATACTTAACTATCAACATATTATACTGTGCACACAAATAGGCATATATGTGATTCACAGTAATAGTTGCATATGTGTTCATCTGTAGCATGAAGTAGGTGCCTTTTAAATTACTACCTTTAATTTAGAAAATGTCCACAATTTCTTAAATATGGTAACGAGACAGGCCTGGGGGTGGGTGGGTAGATTTTAGACCTAATGGCCCTTTCCCAGTTGAAACATGTGCCTCCTACCTTTGCTTGTATAATCTTTCCACGTTGCTTACTTATAAAAGGAAGAAATGGTTTATTTTCCATATCATACTCACTTCTTGAGGATAATAAACCATTGAGAGAAGGAATAATATATTTTCCTCATTTGTACTTCCAAGTAGCAGTTTTCTGTATTTCACAAGTGGCTGTACTGCAACAATCATATCCTCTCCCCATTGTATCCAAACACCCACCATTCAGCATGCAATCAGCAAACACTCTGTGAGTGTCTGTGATGGGTAAGGGAGTAATGGAGACAGTGTACCAGATGACAGCGTTCCTATGGGGGAGAGGAGACCAATAAACATAAGGAAACCCATGAGGAAGGAAGATCCTTTGGGAGAGTATTAAAGACATAGAGAGGAAAATTTAAAAGGGCAATATGCTAAAGGGAAGCTGGAAGGTTACTTTAGATTGGGAAGACAGGGAAAGGTACACTGAGGAGGCAGAATTTAAGTTGGACCTTCAGGGAAAAAGGAAAACCAGCAGGAGATGTGTAGAAAGAGAATGCAGGGGCTGAGGCCCCAAGGCAGCCACAAACATGGCATGTTTGAAGGACAAAAGGCCAGCAGTGTGGGCAAGATGGAGAACAGGAAAAGAGATCAGAGAGCGATGTAAGCCACAGTAAAATGCTTGGACTTTATCCTAAATGTTATCATGTGCCATGAGAGGATTAGTCTACTTGTCAGCACAGCGCCCTGGGAAGTATCACCCAACATATTTAGTAGAAGAATGATATCTGTAAGGAGGCTATTATCTTCAGTAAGAGATTTTTATGAAGCTCATAGGGGATTCTGATGAATACCTAAATGTTAGGTATCAGTGGGATTTGTCTTCTTGCTCTTTTTTTCCTTCTTCATCTTCTTCTGATAATAAGGATCACCTTAACTATCATTGTTATTATTTCCATAGTTCACCTGGAAGGTGAGGATGTCTTGACTAGGAAATTAGTGCTGGAGATAAGGAAAGTGGATGAATTTGGGAACGGTTTGAGTTCCCACATTCTTTTGAGGGCCAGATTGTCCCAACGATCGCTTCTACCTCAGCACACTTGTAGTAACAGTCATTGGGCTATGATTGACACTGTCTTCTTGAGTCTGCTTCTACACAATTCTGTGTCTAAAGCTCATTCAGTAAAAAAAAGTTATAAAGTTTATTGAGAATGTTGATTTCCAGATTCAATCCCAAATATCAGTAAGGAGAAAGAAGAAATTTACATTGCAATACAAACACTCCAGGTGATTTAGAGTATGGTGGCCTGTCAACCCTACCTGGTGTTACATCTGATCAGGAACTGAGACAGAGCTTTATAAACCATTAGTGTATATGTAGCAATTAAAACCATGGGCGTGCACGCAGCTGCCTGGGATACTGTGCAGAGGAAGGAATAGAGAGGAAGGAAAGACTTCGATCTCAACCTTAGGGAAACCTGACATCTGAGGAACAGGTGACGGAAGAGGGACCTGCAACAGAATAAAGAGAAAGAAAGCCAAGAGCTACGTCAGTGAAGCCTGAGAGGAGGATTTAGAAAGGTGTGATTGCACATTCCTTCCTACAGCGAATAGTTGTGCTAGACACTGGGATGCAGTAGGAAAGAAGAAAGGAAAAATCCCTTGTAGTCTAAAGTAAACTGGAACAGAGCAGTCTAAAGAAGAGAACGGTTTTTATAAGGTGTTAGTTGATAACCAAATCACAGCGGGTTGAGGAGTTAATGAGAGATGAGAAAGTGGAAACAGCAAATGTGACGGCCATAATGGGAAGAAAGGAAAGAGCTCCGGATAGCCTCTCTCTGCCACTCAGTTGCGTGACCTCAGTGACACTGCACTGCTACCAAGAAGTGAAACTTAATTTTGAACTCTAACAAACAAAATTAGAGATTTTTAATGAACTAAAATACCATCAATTCCCTGGAAATAGGAAGAATAAAAATAGAACTTTTTGCAGAATGCTCCAAAAATCTAGCCTATGACCATGACTATTCGTTGCCTTCCAGAAGAGAAAGAACTATTCTGCAGGACGTTTGAGGGATAACAAAATAAAGATTAAAAGTGGATGAGTAAATAAACAATAATCAAGTGTGAAAAGCATAAGATTAATATTCTGTAAAGTTGTCAGATGTTTTTAACCATATGAAAAATAGAGGTAGAAAAGAATCCAAGGACAATTCAGATACATAAATATGTGATTCACATCCATTTTCTCCTTTCTTGAGTCACTTCCTCCTTTTTTTTAAACAAAAGAGAACATCTCGGCTAGAAAAATCAGTTGAAAGTTCATGCCTCACATTTCTCATTAAGTCTTTAAAAACTAGTTAGGCGTATAGAAATACCTTATTCTGAACTCAGGAGACCGAAATGTCAGTTCCTGTTGTAAAATTAGATGTTCCTTTTTGGAGGCACTAATTTTTAGCAAAAAAGAAAATTGAGTCTGTTCAAATATACATTAAAAATGATTTATCTCTTCAAACTTTTCAATGAGTTTAACTTGAAGCCAATCACAATTCTAAATATGTTTGGAATATATGGTAGCACATTCAGCAAAATGAAACTAAATGGGAAACGAACCCAGTGAAAAAGAAATATACGAGAATTATCACAAAATTTCAGAAAGAAAATAACAGTACCTTTCTTCCTTACATTAAATAAATTTCAAATGGGCCAGTGATATAAATATGAACAATGAAACCACAGAAAATCAAGAAGATAAAAGGACAAATTAATTTATAATCATAGAATAGGAAATGCTTTGTTTCAAACAGAAGGCAAAATCCAAAAACCCTAAAGGATATCTCTTTACTGTAAGTTAAGTGACAAATACAAAGAAGCACTTGCAATTATTATGGTAAAGAGCTAACTTTCTTAATTTCCAAACTTCACATAAGGAATAAAGAAACGACCCAATGGGAAAATGGCAAGAAAGATGAACAGGGGCTTCATAGCATAAGAAATATTAAGTGTTAATACAATAAACAAATATTCTTTCCTTCATTTATAATAAAATAATTTGAAAATTAAAACATAGTCTTCACAACCGCTATGAAACTAAGGGTACTTTTATTACCCCCATGTGCAGATGGCTAGACAATTGTTCAAGAATCATTTGCTTAAAAGACCCTCTATTACCCACTGACTGACTGGTAATGCTGCAGCTGTTATACAGTAAATCCTCCACATATCAATTGAGCTGTTTCTAGACACTTAGATTGACTGGTCCATTTCATTATTTCTGAAAAATGCTATAGTGTCTCAATTACCATTGCTCTATGGTAAGTCTTAATGCTTGGTAAGCAAAGTTCCTCCATGATAGCCTTCTTTAGAATTTCTTATCTATTTTAAGGTCTTTGCACATCTAAAAGTATTTTAGAAAATCTGAGGGTTTTTTTTTCTGTTCTACAGAAGAAAACAGGAATAGAAAGCTATAAATATATGTGTAGAGAATTGACATCACTTTAAAATTAAATGTTTCCCTCTATGAACATGGTATAGTGACTCATTCATTCAGGTCTTCTTTAATTTTCTTCATTAATGTTTAGTAATTTGCTTATAACTTCCAAGATGTTATAAGTCAGGTTAGTTACAAATGACTTCCATTTCCTAACTCCTCTTTCTTGTTTATAAAAAGTTAAATAACTCTTTGGGCAGAGATGTAGGAAAAAAAATTGCATTCAAATTTATAAGAATTGGATTCTGAGAAGGAAGGAAGGAAGTACTTAACAGCCAGTCTCACTACAATAAATAACAGCTTTCTTTATGTATGTGGATAAACCTTAGACTTGTCACTCAAGGGTCAACCTCACATCCAAGAATTGTTTTGTGATTCTCGGGAAGAAAGTTTACTTGCTTACTCACAAATAAACAAACTTTGAAGAGGAAACTGTCAATAAGAGGCTAGCATACATTTGAAAGGAAAGAGAATTAAATTATTCAAAGGAGAGTATGTTATTAGAGGTCTATAAAAGAGTAACGATAATTATTCTAAACAAATATTTTTTGGTAGTTTTTAATGTTTGGAGTCACATGACAAAATCTGTTAATTAAAAGAAATTTTTCCTCTTCAGCAACACTCCAAAATCATGAATAATTATCCCAATTCATTCTTTGTAAAAATGCTCACATTCCAAATTTGCAAACGACTTTATAGTGAACAGTGAAAGGAGAGGGTCTTAGAAGAACTGTAGTAGGATTAAACAACACAAAAATTATATCTTACCCCTTATACTCTACTGAGCATACTTGCTTTTTCGTATGATAACTCTCTTTTTTCTAATCATTTTCTCTTAATGTTTATATCAATCAACAATTGTATTAAATGCCTACTAGGTTGAACTGTGCTGAGTTTAATTAAAGAAGAGATATGCATAGCATGCACAAGAAGATAAAAACAAAAGATAGAACTTAGATTTGCTCAAGGTGTTTTAGAACTGTAAACTAAAAAGAAATAGAAAGGAGAATGCCATATTCTGCCATATGTACTTTTGGCCCAAATTTTTGAGGATGTATATCATAAATAAATAGCATGGGTATAGAGCAGGGAAGCCCAGTGAGCCTCCTGGGGTTGCAGTGCCCTCCCACCTGGCCCCACAAGGCACATGTGGTTCCACTCTAGGGGGATCCAGAATCTTGTGGGAACAGGCTGACATGGCCTCCTTCAAGTACCATGGTCAGGGGAGACATTAATGGTGGGGTTGCTGAGGCAGGCCACAGTTGTGCAGAGCAAGGCCAAGGGCCAAGGCCCAGCCATGCAGAGGGGTCCAGGAGCCCCATACAGGCCTCAGGGACTACTGACTGCCTGTGGGCCAAGCAGTCTCAGAAGACCTTATCCTGCCAGACACATATGTGGCCATCTTGGCCACACCCCTGATGTGGGGGCTGGGACTGGTTCCCCAGAGAGAGGAGCCTTCCCAGAATGGACAGCTGCAGGAAAGTGGTGCAATCTGTACATTACCAGGTGAGAGCTGGCCACTTTCTCAGGAGGTATTTTCCTGAAAGTTTGAGCAAATAATGGTCGGTGTGCATTATACATAAGACATGGCAAAATACGGTATTTCTTTCTTTAAATAGAATAAACGATAACAACCTTGCCTTCCTTGCTATCAACATACAACAGAGAAGGTAGTTATGAGGCAGAAAGATAAGTTAATTTTCACTTTATAGATAACATTTGTTCTTGTACCAACACACAATGTCAATCTTGGCCTTCAAAGCTCTCTGATGTAGAAATTCATTTCAATTTCAGCCTTAATGATTTTTCAACATTAGCAGTGAACATAACATTTAAATACAGAAAATTATTTCAACATTGCAATTACTAGAACTTAGGGAAGCTCATGAATCAAAGACAAAGAGTGGACTTTTATAAAGAGAGATTTATCCTAAACACATCCTTAGCCCTCACTGCCCTCTAATCATTCTGTCCCACAAAAGTGGAGTGTGAGTCTGAGAGCAAGAACTAGGCATGAGTGACCCTCTCAGCTCTTTTCCTTTGGAGAGTGTCCATTCTCAGCACCTGCTGGGGGTGTGTACTGGAGATGACTGGAGAACATATTGGTTTCTTGAGAATGTTTTAACATATTGCCTCAAATTTCATGGATTAGAACACAAGCAATTTATACTCTCACAGTTCTGGAGACCTGCAGTCCAAATTCAGTTTCACTGGTTGGAGATAAAGGCCATGCTCTCTTGGAGGCTTTGGAAGAGAATCTATTTCTTGGTTCTTCCATCATCTCTGCCCCTTCTTATCTAACCTCCACCTACCTCTCTCTTATAAGGACATCTCTAAAGGTCTTGAAGGTACACTTTGGTAATCTAGCAAAATTTCCTCATTTCAAAATCGATAACTTAATAACATGTGCAAAAACTATACCAGATAAGACAACATTCACAGGCTCTAGGAATCAGGACCTGCATCTTTGGATGGACATCAGAAAAGAAAGCCTGCTTTGTCCAGCGTGATTATGACAGACCAGGAATCTCTCCAATTCTACTATATTTTGCTCAGAAATGAAATTTCAACCTCAATTTAATCTCTGTCCATAATAAAGCTGATTTTTTGACTTCCTGATCTGTTATTTCTTATTTCTTAGCATATTCAGAACACGAACAGAGAAAAGGGAATCTATTTATCAAGGGTCCCTGTGAAACTCAGTAGAGGAACTGAGATGAAAATAGTGGCATAGAAAACAGCAATGTCTCCTTGAGAAACCCCCCTTTTACCACGTATCACTGTGAAGAGGTTAATAGGCAAAAAGCAAAATAAAGATGAGGAGCCAGAAAGGGGAGGCCGGGCTCAGATCTAGACCTAATTCAACCACTGTGTGCGTACTCATTATGCACAGTGGAGTGTCTGCATATGGCACCTGAAAAATGTCACTGAATTAATAATTTAAGTCATGATTATGCCTCTAATTTCCTACCATATTCTACTAAATAGACATTGTAATGAAAAGCATATTTTATTTACAATTATAGTTTATGAACCCAAATGTAAACTGACAGTAATGAGAAGATGGTGTCACTAAATCCATTTTAATGTAAATTGCCGCATTTAAAATATTCCGAAAGCAGTAAGGGCAGTTAATGAACCCAGTACTGATATCCTTGTCAGAACTGCCTGGCTTAAATCCTGATCTTCCCTTTCAGACTGGATGATGATGACTTCCTCATCGATTAAGTGTTTATTGTTTCTCCTCCCGATACTCTAATTACAACTGTTTTTCTTCCCTGCCCCCCCTCCCCACCCCCCCAGCTATCAGCAAACCTGGTTTGAATTAGAAAGGAACAACTCTTTGGCTATAAACACAAATCTGTCTCACAAGCCAGAGCTCACTTGCTGTGCATAGAGCAGGAAAAAGCAGTGATGTAACAAGGGTAATTATAACCTGAGCTAGCTGGTGTCATTGAAGAGAAGGGCCTGTCAGCACTTCACTGTGAATAATGATACCCATGCCTGGGCTGACATGAAACGCTGAGCATTAATACTTTGGTTCTCAGACAGCTTTAAGTCTAAAAATGCAAGTTTTCATTGAAGAAGTGCTACCCAATGTTCTGCTTGCTGAGCCCCGGGATGGTAATGTACAGTCTTTTCTTTCTCTGGAACTGGTAGCTACTTCTGTACTGAAGGCTAATCCTTTAGAAAAGAGCCATAAGAATCACTCAGCCTGTAGGCGAGAAGGTGAAGAAAGCGAGAGTTTATTCAACAGGGTTTTTTTTTTTTTTTCTTTCTCTCTCTTTCTCAAAAATGGTATCTTGATGATATTTTAATTTGTGTTATCCAGAAATCCACAATAATCTGATGAAAATTCATAGAAACTTGAGAAAATATTGAAGAATAGGTCAATGCTTGCCCTTAAATTCATATAGTAAGTGAAGGATTTGGGAAAAAATAATAGTTGTTATTGCTAGCATATACGTGGCTCACTACAAATGTTTTGAGACAAGCTGCTACAGTCCATTACTTCACTTCCAACAGTCAACAGCATCCTTTTCCATTCACCTGTGTAAGTTTCGACTTGCTCAGCTTATTAGTGCTGCCGGGAGGGTTTCCTTTGTTTCCATCTGTGTGATCTTACATTTCTTGATTTTTGTGTATCTCAAAAACTTTCATAATGACCAATGTATAAAGTCCTCATCTTCTGAATATATAAACTTTTAGGACTGGGTTGGAAAAATACTGAAAATCCAGTACAAAAATGGGCAAGAAACGTGAACAAATACTCAACTAAGGCAAATAAGCATAAGCGTGAAGGTGTTCAACCTCATCTACAACCTCATCTACAACAAAATAAGCATAAATGTGAAGGTGTTCAACCCCATCTACATCTAATTTACAATAACAATGTAAATTAAAATTTTACTGATACTCCCTCCTATCATCATCAGATGGTCAAAAGTCTCAGAGCCTGGCAACGCATTTGATGTGTGTGGGGAAGCTATCTCATCAATTTCTGATAAGGATATTAAACAGTCCCTAGAGAGGGTGTGTTAGTTTTTTGTTGCTGCTGTAATAAACAACCACAACTTTAGAGACTTAAACCAAGACAAATTTATTATCTTATAGTTCTGTATGTCAGAAGTCCACCTGGGTCTTATTCGGCTAAAATCAGTATGAGCAGGGCATGTTCCTTCAAGGACACTCTAGGGAAGAATCCATTTTTCTGAAATTCTAGGACTAAGGTCTTCATTTTCCTACTCAGATTGTGGACAAAATTCAAGGCTTTGTGGTACTCCACTAACCCCCTTTTCCAGTTTCTAAAGGCTGCCTACATGTTTTGGCTTATGACCCACTTCTTCCAACTTCAAAGAGAGCAAAGGGCAGGTGCAATGCTCCTCCCATAATATCTCCACCACCTACTCTTCTACCCTGCTGCCTTCTTGGACCTTAAATTGCTCACGTGCTCATGTGATCAGATTGGACCCGGATAATCCAAGGCGACTTCTCCATCTCAAGATCTTGCATTTTAATCACATCTGCAAAATATCTTTTGCCAGTAAAATATCATGTTCACAGATTCCAAGGATTAGGATGTGAACGTATTTAAGGGGCCAATTATTCTGCCTACCACAGCAATTTGTCAGTATCTGCTTTATTACAAATGCATTTATTATTGACTCAGTAATCTCATTTCTAGAAATTTATTCTACATACAGAGCTGTGCACAAACAGGTTGGCCCATGCACCAACTCATTTCTTTGCGGTATAGTTTGTCTTTCTAAAGACTAGAAAAATCCAAGTGTCTGCCAGTAGGGGACTGATTAAACTTTGGCATATCATCTTAATGCAGACATAAAAATAATATGAATAAATGTTGTATTGTTATAGAAAAATCTACAGAAAAAGAAGCTTATAAGCATATATATACACATTAACACACAAAGGGACATAAAATAAGAATATAATAAAAGTGAGATTACCTAGAGGGCATAAGTGAGCAGAAAAAGCTAGATCAGGATAAGGTTGGGTACATTATTTCTCAACAGACCACTTTTTTATACTTTCTGATATTTGACCCCTGTGATTTAATTACTTATTCAAAAATATAACATTAGAATAAAAACTAAATAAGTAAAAAAACCAACTTTTCGGAAAGCCACCTAGAAGTGGGGCATTGGAATGTTGCCCTGTAACACAGTGGCTTCATTGTTTTTAATGTATGCATTAAAATGCATCCTTAATATGTTAATGGAGGACAGGAACACTAGTTGACATGGGAGTTTGTTTAATATTACAGTTAGGAATAAATGATCAAATACAGAATGATGGGTAATAAGGATTTTTTTGTAGCATTGGGAGTCATGTGAGTTAAAAATCAAATATATTTGTGCGATAAATGTGTTTGAATGGCCACTGAGAGTTTTTCTCCCTTCCTAACACTCCCCGTGCTTTTTAGTTACTATGAATTCCATTTTAATAAGAGGTTAGATGTCATTAATTACAAACTTAACATTTCAGCCTGGCATAAGCTTTCTCGTCTCCACAGGGTTTAAAAAAAGGCAGTGAACTAGAGAACAATGGTTCTGTACCCAGAGCCAGGACTGGGGTCAGTCCACTAAATATTGCCCTTTTTGTCAATGTCTACCCTTAAAAATGAACCATAGTAAATTACAAATGGCTCAAACCGGCAAATCAGATATCATAATAAAAAAAAAGAAAATTTACAAAGAGCAGCTTTTAATATTGGTTTTCCACATGTATGGGCCACATAAAGGCACTGAGTTTAGATTCCAAGGATGACCGCAGGGTACCTGCTTTTGCTTCCACAAAGGCTGTTTTTACTAACACTGAGACCTAGTAAAGGTACACAAGGGAAGGAACACACATTCCAAGGACAGACCCTACAGAAATAATACACGAGCTCTTAGTCTTCAGTGTGGTGAAAGTCCAAAATACAGCACAATCTGAACAGTATTGTCTCAGCTTGGTGGGATTATGCGATGGTTATTTTCTACCTGAAGATATTTTTCCAAATAAATGTGTTACTTTCTGGTCAGAAAGAATATCATCATTTAAAGTTCCATTATGAACAGCTTGCTCTAGCTTTGTATGAATTTTTCATGCCCTATAATCAAGATTTAGAAACCTATCAAGTGTGTATCTGACAATCGTCCCAGTCAAACCAATGATATTGAGGGTCCTGACCTGATTCTGCCCCCTCTCCTGACCCTTATCTGCTGTTTTGCTCTCCTGGCACCTGCCAGTGTGTCTTTTAAAAGTGAAGTCCAAGATTGAGGGTGTGTGTGGAAAAAAGGACGAGGGGGAAGCGAATGACTGCTTTCCAGTGGAAACATCCCCTACAAAGCCAAAATGTCTCCTAGAAATTGAAGGAAGAAAGAGAATAATCACATGATCATTGGTAGCTTGCTAACAGAATGTGATTTATGTTTTACTGTGTGTCACCTATACCTACTTCTTTATTGGTTGACTACAAAACCAGCTCTTTGAGTAGAAGGAAAAGAAATTCCTATTAAAGATTCTGCTTAGTGGGCCACATCTGTGGCTCAAAGGAGAAAGGCGCCGGCCTCATATGCTGGAGGTGGTGGGTTCAAACCCAGCCCTGGCCAAAAAAAAAAAAACTGCAAAAAAAAAGATTCTGCTTAGCATAAGCCAAGATACTCAGGCAAGTCCTTTATTTTTAAATGAAAAAAGCACCATTTCCTGTCACTCTGCAAATTAAGCTTTCTAATCTCCACAGAGTCTCTTTTTCATGCACGATCTCTTCATACTGAGATCTTTCTTATCCCACAAATCCCAGCAAAGATCTCCACACAGCACAGTGGGGGTAAAATAACAGCTCAGGGATCAGACTTGGGTTCAGATTTTGCTCCTCTACTTAACAGTGGAGTGGCTTCAGGTAGATGTTTTAAATCCTGGGCCTTCAGCATCCTTATCACTGAGAGGTCCTCTTGCCTCACAAAATGCTTTGAAGAATTTGATGAGAAATCAAATACAAAATGTCTGTGTTTGATGTTCAAGAAAGATTCCTTGCCTTGGTTCCTACCTTGAGACTTATAAAGTTCATTATGTACACAAGAAAAAGTAAAAGAAGAAAAGAAGGAGGAGGGGGAGAAAGAAAGAAAAAAAGAAAAGGGAAAAAATTGAAATCCATTTTTAAGAGGTAGCCACTACTACAAAAAGAAATTTATATCCTAAGTAGCATCTGAATGGATCCCACTGCTGTTTTCTGGGGAAGACTTGGGCATTCATAGGGTGGCCAAACATTTTTTATAAGCTGTGAAGATCTGGCTCATAAAAATAAATTACTGATTTCCAATTCTACCATTTTCTTTAGACTCGAATTTATGGATCTTATTGGGATTCTAGGTTAGATAACCGAGTGTGAAGATAATGTTCACAAGTATCCTGTCAACCCAATTAAAAAACAGTCATGTTGGGCTCAATCTATAGATCTTCCTGGACCTCATTAAAGGAGAAGGAACTAGAAATTGGAATTGGGATGGATAGGGGACAGGTTAGAGACAAGCTGGGTTGGATGTAACCAGTCCTTTTCCTCTCGATTTTATCCTTTGGGGAAACACAAAGAAAAACCTCATTAAGTTGATAGGGGACTAGTAAATAAAAGTGGTCCACAATCCTAAGTACCTCTGATTCCCTAGCCAAATAGACAGCCCTCCTGTTGTTCAATTAAACATCAAATAACTCCAACTGGTACAGATAGTGGTGATCTATGCTTTTCAAATTAAAGAGGTGTTCCCTGTTGTCTTGAATGGGATTTATAGTGAAAACAGAAAAGCAAACAATATAATCCCTATCCGGTCAGAATGTCCATTAGTTTATACACATGTGTACACGCACTCACACACACACACAGAGCCACACGCACAAACACTCACACTTTGATACTGCTTGACATTATTTCTAAAGTCAAATGAGACAACCAGTGGAAGACTCTCACTACTGTAGTAGTTAGAAAGCCACAGAAAATAAGACTTTCATGCAGTTTGTGAAAATGGGAAAGACAAACTTATTTTTCACTGAATGTTAAAACATGCAAATACAACATGATTCTAAATCATTCACCTGACAACTCCACTTTTATAATCCTCTTCAAGGTATACCATAAATCACAAAATATAATCTGCTCTCCCAAAGTGCACCCCCCTCTTTGACTTATCCAGCTTGAAATTAGAATAAGCATTTCTTGCTGCATCACTGACAATACTTAGAATAAAACCCTCATGAACCTCAGGAAGGTCAGAAGGAAAGAGGAAGTATAGCAAACAAAAGAAAGCTTGGGCAAACTTTCCTGAACTTCAGAGATATTTCAATTTGGTTTATAATTACCCTGGGGAAGGAGGATCAAACAAATTTTAATTTTGCTGCTTCATCAAGATAGCAACTAGGTCTTCACAGCACAAATCGAACTTTAAGAGCATATGATTCAAACACAAGGTACCTGTGTGGGTGGCCAGCTTTCTGCCTGGACACAGGTACACATATAAAGGTGCTGGAATGGAGCATCATAAGTTTTACCCAGTGACCCACAGTTCTAGGTCTATTTTCTGCCTTTTACACAGCTGCATAGAACTGATTTCAATACAAAGCAGGAAAATCTCTAACATTGTTTGACTCTTACTTTTTTCTTTTGTTCTCTTCTGTTTGATAAAGCAGCAAATGTTTGCAGAGCATACTGTTTGTTGAAAACACAGGATACATAAGATGAATCTCCAACCATAAGAAATGTATCAGTTATCAGAGGAAATCACAGGTTCATGTTCAAGCACTAATTAAAGTAAGGACAATCCTTGCAAAGCCTTGACCGGACACTTTCCACAAATGCTGCTTCTCTGCAGGACCCTCACTGATGAAAACCCTGAAAAGTCTCACTCACTATCTTTTTTTTTGTGCAAATTTCAGAGCAACATAAGGGAAAAGTACCAAACACATTATTTAATGAATACAAGAAACAAATATACTACTGCAGAAAAGGCACTGTGGAGACAGAAGACATCCTTGTCTGGTTCCAGTTCTAAGTAGAAAAGCTTTCAGTTTTACTCCATTCAATATGATATTAGCTGTGGGTTTGTCATAACTGGCTTCAATCAGTTGAAGAAATGTGCCATTTATACCTATGTTTTTAAGTGTTCTCATTAGAAAAGGATGCTGAATTTTATCAAATGCTTTTTCTGCATCTAATGAGAAGATCATACGGCCTTTGTTTTTGCTTCTTTTGATGTGCTGAATTACAGTTATGGATTTGCGTATGTCAAACCAGCTTTGCATCTCTAGGATAAAGCCCATTTGATCATGGTGTGTAATTTTTTAATGTATAGCTGCAATCTGTCAGGTAAGATTTTACTGAGTGTTTTTGCATCTATATTCATTACTGAAATTGGTCTGTAGTTCTTCATTTTAGTTTGGTCTTTTCCAGGTTTGGGTATTGGGGTGATGTTTGCTTCATCAAAAGTGTTGGGGGAATTTCCTTCCTTCTCAATGTTTTGGAATAGTTTCTGCAGTATGGGCATAAGCTTTGATGGAATTCTGATGTGAAGCCATCTGCTCCAGGAAATTTTTCTGTTGGAAGATTTTTTGTTTCTTTGATCTCAGTGCTTGATATTGGTCTGTTCAAAAGAGAGGGTGTGATTCCAGGTATTTGTCCATTTCCTCCACATTGTCAAATTTCTGGGCACAGAATTTCTTGTATAGTCAGAGACAATCTCTTGTATCTCTGTGATATCTGTTGTTATTGCTCCTTTTTCATTTCTGCTACTACTACTCAAAATAATGCTGGAAGTTCTAGCTAATGTAATCCGGCAAGGGAAGGCTATAAAGGTCATCCAAATGGGGACAGAGGAGGGCAAACTCTCACTCATTACCCATGATATGATCTTATACTCAGAGAATCCCAGAAACTCCAAACACAAGACTCCTGGAAGTGATCAAGAAACACAGTAACGTCACAGCACCATTTGTGGTATAAAAGGTACAAATCAGTAGCTTTTGTATACGCCAATTACAACCAAATTGAGAAACTAATCAAAGACACAATTTCTTTTATAGTAGTTTCAAAGAAAATTAAATACCTAGGAATATACCTAACAAAAGAGGTGAAGGGCTTCTACAAAGAGCATTATGAAACCCTAAGAAAAGAAATAGCAGAAGATATTAACAAATGGAAGAGCATAGCATGCTCCTGGATGTGAATAATCAACAGTATTGAAATGTTTATACTTCCCAAAGCCATGTACACATTCAATGCAATCTCCATTAAAATATCAACATCATACTTTGAAGAACTGGAAAAACATAGTTCTTTATTTCATATGGAACCAGAAAAAAAGCCTATATAGCCAAGGAAATTTTTAGTGTTAAAAACAAGTTGGAGGCATCCCTTTACCAGACTTTAGGCTGTATTGTAAGTCCACAGTGATCAAAACAGCATGGTATTGTCACAAAAATAGACATTTGCAATTGAACAGAAAACCAAGAGATGAAATCAGTCTCTTATAGCCATCTGATCTTTGATAAAACAAACCAAAGTATACAATGGGGAAAAGAAGCCCTATTCAATAAATGGTTCTGGGAGAACAGGATAACCCTACATATAGAAGACTGAAACTAGACCCTCTCCTTTAACCACTTACAAAAATCAATTCAAGATGTTTAGAAGATTTAAATATAAAGCACGAAACAGTAAAAATCCTAGAAGAAATTGTGGGAAAAATTCTTGAGGATATCAGCCTATGGAAAGAGTTTATGAAAAAGACTTCCATGGCAATATTAACAACAACAAAAATAAATAAGTGGAATTTAATTAAACTGAAAAGCTTCTGTATAGCTAAGAACACAAAAATCAAAGCAAATAGATAACCTTCAGAAAAGATATTTGCATGTTACAAATCTGACAAGGGCTTGATAACTAGGCTCCACAGAGAACTCAAATTAATCAACAAAAAAGAGCTAACAATCCTATCACTGGGTAAGAGACATGAACAGAAATTTGTCTGAGGATGACAGATGAATGGCTAAAACACATGAAAAAAATGTTAATTGTCCCTAGTCATTGGAGAAATGCAAATCCAAACTGCTCTGAGATGTCACCTAACCCCAGTAAGATTAGCCCACATCACAAAGTCCCCAAACTGTAGATGCTAGAGCAGATGCAGAGGGAGGGGAACACTTTTACACCAATAGTGGGACTGCAAACTAATGCAACCTCTTTGGAAAGAAGTATGGAAAATCCTCAAAGAACTCACATTAGATCTCCTATTTGACCCCACAATATCACTACTAAGAATCTATCCAGAAGAAAAGCAATTCTTTTATCATTTTTAACTCTTTTTTTTTTTTTTTTGAGACAGAGCCTCAAGCCATCCCCCTGGGTAGACGCCCAGCTATTTTTTGGTTGTAGCCATCATTGCTGTTTGGTGGGCTTGGGCTGGGTCGAACCTGCCACCTTTAGGTGTATGTGGCCAGCACCTTAGCCACTTGAGCCACAGGTGCCAAGCGGACAATCCTTTTATCATAAAGACATTTGCACTAAATTGTTTATCACAATGCAATTTACAATCACCAAGATGTAGAAACAACCTAAATGCCCATCAACTGAAGAATGGATTACAAATTGTGGTATATGTATACCATGGAATACTATTCAGTATAAATAAGGTGCTGACTTTACATCTTTTATATTGACCTGGGTGGAGTTGAAACACATTCTTCTCAATAAAGTATAACAAGA
>CAUYQV010177465.1:0-38305 GCA_963574575.1 Galagoides demidoff
GTGGTCCCAGCTACTTGGGAGGCGGAGGCAGGAGACTCGCTTGAGCCCAGGAGTTGGAGGTTGCTATGAGCTGTGATGCCATGGCACTGTACCCAGGGGGATAGCTTGAGGCTCCGTCTCAAAAAAAAAAAAAAAAAAAAGTAAGGATCAAAGGAACAAAATAAACATTCAGAAATAGAGTCAAATAAAAGAGGAACTTAGGTCATGGCAAATAGGTGTTTCTAGGTGATTTTTCCAGGATAGACTATTTAATAAATGGGAACACCAGGAAACTGACTACTAAACTTCTGAAAAATGGGAGGGGCTTATCATGGGTCATACTGCACAATAAAATTCCACATGGATCAAGTGTATAAGCATTAAAAGGTAAAGAGTTTTTAAAAGGATAAGATATTTATAAATATTGCAGAAAATGTGAAATCACAAAAGGCCAATATGTTAAATCACTTAAAAACCAAACATTTCTGCATGCCAAAAAATATATTCTATAATCAAAGCATAAAGGAAAACAACCAACAGAATAGATCTTCCGCTCATGTCACTAAAAGAGATGATTTCCTTGAGAGAAAAACAGATAAGGCACAAATACAAGGTTTGTACAAAGGAAGATATAAAAAATGTCTCAACCTCACACATAAAAAAAGAAATATAAATCTATAACAAACTCCTTTTTTTCTTAATCATATTGGCAATGATCAAAAAGTTTGAGATCATCCTGTGTTGACAGGGTGTAGGTTAGGGTTCAGCAATTTTTTTTCCTTTATTAAAATAAATTTTATTGTGTACATTTGAGTTTTACAGCATGATGTCATGGGATACATATGGCTAATAAGATGTTACAGATGGTTACTATGGTGAAGTAAATTAATACAATCTAACAACTTACATATTTGCTTTTTAAATGCCACGAACAGCTAAAACCTACTTAGTCAATAAAAGTCCCTATTATGATATTTTCATGAACTATAGTACTCGTGCTGTACCCTAGACCTCCAGACTTATCAATCTACTTTGTATCTTATGACCTACATCTGTCCCTTTCCTCCCCTCCAGTATCAGACCACTGGTGACCACTGTTTTATGCTCTATCTCTTCATATTTGACCTTTTTTTTAAAAAGACTCCACACACACATGAGATCATGCAGTATTTTCCTTTCTGTGTCTGGTTTATTTCATTTAACATCCTCCCGGTTTATCCATGTTGTGGCAAATGGCAGGTGGTTTTCTCTTTTTCATGGCTGCATAATATTTAATATCCCATTGTATTAGATATGCCACAGTGTCTTTATCCATTCATCTGCCAATGGACATTTATCTTGGCTATTATAAATAAGAGATGACTTTTCCTCCAAAGTACCAGATGCTAAATATGGTTTTGTGGGCCACGTGCTCTCTGTTGCATCTACTCAACTCTGCTGTTTGAAAGCAGCCGCAGGCACATAGACATGGCTGTGTTTCCGACAAAATTTTATTAACAAAGATAGGCAGACTTGGTTTGTTCACGCTGGTAAAGATAAACAAAAATGCAGTGCAGATGATATTCAAGCCGGTACCACCTTTATGGAAGGCAGTCTGGCATTACATGGCAAAGTTCAAGTACATACATACAGGGTGTCCATTCTTGTGCAATTTAAAATAGCAAACTCTTTTGACTTAGTAATTCTAAGTCTAGGCCTGCAGCTGACAGCAATACCCACACGTGTACAAAACAATATGGCAGCAGGGATAATGGAAACAGCCTCAAAGTTGTTTGGGGTTGTTGAACTAAATGGGGGCTTGCTGAACTAAATTTGGCACATCTCTACTGTAGAATAATATTTAATGGAGAAAAACAATAGAGAGGCTTCCATGGCTAATCTGGAATGACTTCCAAGGTGTGATGTTAAGTGAAAAAGCGAGATGCAGGACAGAAACATATAATACTCAATCACTTGGGTAGTTATATAACCACCACATGTTCATGCATATAAGTGCATAAAATATCTGCTCACTGGAAGGATACCGGTGAAACTTTAAGAAAGATACAGCCGAAGAAGAGAAACTGAGAGACTGGGGCCAGGGTAAGAGTGAGACTAACTTTTCACAGTGTTAATATCTCTGAACTCAGAATGTTGAGCTGGATTCTCCTGTTACTTATATAAAAGTAAAATAGAAATAATCTTTCATTCAGTCCAATCCATTTGACAGTGGATCAACAAGTCCCATGGACAGAAAAGAAAAAAAAAAATCTCTAAAAAGAAAATGTGCCCAAGAAACCTATATTCCCAGATTGTTCTTCCCTAGACAGCTTTTCTCTTTTATCTT
Organism: Galagoides demidoff; assembly: GCA_963574575.1. Taxonomy (NCBI): domain Eukaryota; kingdom Metazoa; phylum Chordata; class Mammalia; order Primates; family Galagidae; genus Galagoides; species Galagoides demidoff. The sequence goes on from CAUYQV010177465.1 coordinate 2,306, forward strand.
TGGCTGTGAGGATCTCTTACCGCCTTTGTTAAATCTCAAATGTTTTGTTTCTTTTTTAACCACTGCACCCCATGTGTCTGAGTCACCCGCTCTGCCTCCTCCACATCTCTGCTGAGGGTTCACCTGAGGTACAGTGGTCACCAAGGGTTCCTTTGTCAAGCTGAGTGGGTCTCAGCTTGAGGGCAGATGACAATGCCAAAAACTCAGGGCAGGCAAGGCCAATCTGGAGGAGCAAACCCTAACCAGACTAGCTCCCATCAATCACCTTATTGGGAAAGGACATCTTTCACAATTCTTTTCCACCTGGCCCCAGTTTGGAAAGGGCAGGATGGACTCAATAAGATTATTATGGGAACAAGGTCAGTACATCCATAATGACCACAGAGACAGACATGATTTCGGGCTGCTGACACCCCAGGGTGGCAGATGGAAGAAAGCTGGTGCACACACCAACTCCACCACCCCAAAGATTTGGCTGCCCACACCTTGGCAACTGACCTCACGTAAACCTGGCCCCACCCCAAACAGCTTCTCCGTTCTCCCGATTCTCCTTCTCTACTCAATGAAATGGCCCACTTGTTTCACTTTATTGAGGAAAGGAGACCATAAAGTCTAAGATCTAAAGTCAAGCTCTCCAGGAGCAGAGCCTGAGATAGGGATCTATTCAGGGTGAGCTCTCAAAAGGGGAATGAGGGTGGTGGGAGAGGGCAGGGACAGGTCAGGAGCTGAGCTGCAGTGTGTTCTCAGTTGAAGTCTAGCCTTAGGCTGATCCCCTGGAGCTCTGTAGGACAGCTGCCATCAGAGTTAGACCCCCCCTATGATTTCAGACCAAAACAGAAGGAGAAAGGCATAGCTTCCCTGGTAAAGGGGTTCCTGTTTGGTGGAGGGCAGTCCTCTCAAAAAGCTGCCCACACATAGCAGCTAGGGAGTAAGTCTTTAGTCCAGTAGAGTATTTGAGCACAGCACTTCCAGCATCCACTGCATCTAATATGCCTTTGCACGTCTGATGCACCCCTGGACAGCAGAGGACAACTACACTGACCAGAATGAGATTCTAAGGGTAAGTCATGGATCCACCATCTACTGTCTTTGTCCTTTGGGTAACAAACATTCCTCTGTTTGGTTGATACACCGTGCCTTACCCAAATGTCAACAGCCTTTGGGTAATGTAGTGGTTTGTTAGGGCCACCACAGCAAGTACCACACACTGAGTGGCTGGAACAGCACATATGTGTTGTTTCATAGCTCTGAAGCCTATCAGTCTGAGGTCAAGGTGTTGGCAGGGCCACACTCTGTATGTAATCTGTAGAGGAAGGAGCCTTGCTATGTCTTCCAGTTTCTGCAGCCCTAGATGTTCCTGGGCTCATGGCAGCATAACTCCAGTCTTTACCTGGCATTCTGCCTGTATGTGTCTGCCCCTAAATTTCCTCTTTTTATAAGGATACCAATCATACTGGGTTAGAGGCCCACCCTACTCTACTATGAACTCACCTTAATTAATTAACCTGCAACAACTCTATTTGTAAAAAAGTCACATTCTGAGGTACTGGAGGTTAGTGCTTTAACATATGGATTGAGTGGGTAGAGGGACACAATTTTATTCATAATAGTAACTATGCAATCACATTAGAATTTTCACTATATAGTTTTAGCTTCTAGTCTGAGTCTATTCCTACTACATCATTCATCTACCTCAAGTCTGGTAACCACAACCCAACCTTATGTGGTCACATTTGAATGTAATCCCATGTTCAATCTTAATTATAATTAACTTAGCCATGACAATTCCAAGCAAAGGTCCAAACCAGTCCCTCTTCTGGGCAGCAGCAGGCCTAGCCATGGTACAGACAAGATGCAATGACTCCTTCCATTCAGAGCCGTGATCTTGGTTTGGCCATTTCCTGGCCAAATATTGAGCAGAGAAACCATCTACATCAAAATTTTTAAAAGTTTCATTCTTAGGGGTGGATAAACAGAAGGAATAAGTTATATATAACATTACCTTGGTGAAATGTTTCTTCTAACATTCAATATGAGGTAAATAAAATTATCATTAAGAAAAATATGAATTTTGAGAGACAACACAAGAAGATAGGTTCTTATTCCAATTTGTTGAATATTGATATAAAGGGAACGTAGGCATGAATCACAATTATTCCTGGCTACACATCTAAAGGTCAGAAGAAGTCATTGCAGGCACACCTGTGCAGAGATGCACCACTAAAACTTCCATTCTGGAGAGAAATGCTAGGGAGGGGCATCAACAGAACTCTCAGGAGAGGAGGCAGTAGATTTTTCATGGATCCAGTGGATAAACAAAGAGGCATGGCATATATGCACATGATAATCATTAAAGACAAGGCAAGAGCTACGTGTGTGTATAAAATGATAACATGATTCCCCCGCCACTGAAAGACATTGTCCGTGTCCATTCTCAGTGGCCTTTACATGGTCCTCTCTCCAGCCAAGTATCATCCTGATGCCATGTTTAGATTCTAAACATCCCACACTGCTGTCTGTGCCAGCAACTTGCTTCAATATCAAGATGATGTCACAGGCTCCTGGCAATCAGGCCACCTATTAACTTCTGCCTTGAACTTCCTGACCCATAATTTGGCCCTGACCTCTGGAAACAGCACACACCCTACTCCCACTTGCCTGCCCAATCTACTGCTGGCTGAGTTAACTTAAGCCTTTGAACTTCAAAACCGTGTTCTTGCAACCCCACAGGTTGGGGATAAAATATCTGTGTGGTGCATGCAGTATCCATTTTCAAATTTTCCTAGGCCCTTTAAATGAAGCAATGTTCTTTAAACCAATAGTTTTTGTACCCTAGCCATGATGCACGGAATTGAATAATTTTGAGCTGGTGCATTTCTTGTACGTTTGTTTTCAAGGGTGGATTTACACCAGAATAGCCATGCGTGTAGAAATAAATGCTACATACTAATTTTTTATGACTTCAGAGATAGTCTCAGGAAGTAACCTCTTAGGTATGTATCCTAGTCTGCAAATAGTTTGTAGAACACACTGTCTTTTACAGGTAGCATAGATTGGTTGCATTAATGGTTTCGATTCTTCACACCTCCCTGTATCCACACCCTCTGTAACCTTGTAGTGCCCTCCCACTCTGACTCTGGGTTTGCCAAGTGTCTTAACATTGGCAGACATGTTGCAGAAGGTTGAAAGAGCACTTGTGTGTTTCCACCCTTGCTCTTATTCCTCTGGCATTGCCATGATAGCATTCCTAAGCAACCTACTAGAAGAGGAGACACAGAGAGAGGATCTGAATTGTTCTGTGCTAGTCATCATGTTGAGGACATCCTAGGTCAGCCACAGCCCATACACTCCCAGGTGTGTGGGTGAGTTCAGCCAATATGAAGACTGAATGTGTCTCATTTGGGGGCACAAGTTTTAGACAGCTTGGTACTGAAAAATAGCTTACAAAGTCTCTTATCATCCGCAACCCCATTCCATAGTAACAAATCCACTAGGTCACAAATTCTATAAGAGACTTTCCTTTTCTGTTTTGCTCATTGAAGTTTCCAAAGTGCCTAGGACATTGCCTGATACATTTTAGGCTTTCAATAAACATGGATGGAATTAAAAAGGAATAATAATATTAAGTAATAATAATGGTAATAGCAATAATAATAACACATACAACTTTTATAGATTGTTCTATGTCCTTAATAAACTGCTCGATTTCATTCTTTTGTCAACCTTGTAAAGTATCTACTTTTTTCCCATGTTAAAAATGAGAGTGTGGAGAAAAGGGAACACTTCTATACTGCTGGTGGGAATGCAAACTAATACATCCCTTTTGGAAAGATGTTTGGAGAACACTTAGAGAAGTAAAAATAGACCTGCCATTTGATCCTATAATTCCTCTACTAGGTATATATCCAGAAGACTAAAATCACATTACAACAAAGATATTTGTACCAGAATGTTTATTGCAGCACAATTCATAATCGCTAAATCATGGAAGAAGCCCAAGTGCCATCGATCTATGAATGGATCAATAAATTGTGATATATGTACACTATGGAATATAATGCAATAATAGAAAGATGGAGACTTTACCTCCTTCATGTTTACATGGATGGAGCTGGAAAATATTCTGCTTAGCAAAGTATCTCAGAAATGGAAGAAAAAGTATTCATTGTACTCAGCCCTACTACGAAACTAATTTATAGCTTTCATATGAAAGCTATAGCCTAATTATAGCCCAAGAATATGGGGAAAAGGGAGAGGGAGGTGCAGTGAGGGGGGAGGATGGGTGGAGGGAAGGTGATTGATGGGACCATACCTATGGTCCATCTTACAAGGGTACATGTGAACCTTTCTAAATGTAGAATATAAATGTCTTAACAACTATGAAAATCCCATGAAGGCTATGTTAACCAGTTTGATGAAAACATTTCAAATTGTATATAAAACCAGCACACTGTACCCCATGCATTAATATACACAGCTATGATTTACTAAAAAAATAAAAATAAAAATAAAAGGAGTGCTGGCAAACTCTAGACGCTGGAGCCTCCAGAAAGAACCTGCTCCTACCAACACTTTGATTTTAACCTAGTGAGAGCCACGTTTGACTTCTGACTTCTGGAACTGTAACATAATAGGTATGTGTCATTTTAAGCTAAAAAAAAATGAGAGAATTGAGGTTCAAAGTGATTGAGCAACTTGTTCAAGATAACACACCTCAAAGTTGGCACATGTATGCAATGCACTCAAACTAGGACTATTTAAATTCAAAATCCATTTCAGTCACAGAAAATACAGGGTCTTGATATATTAAAGCTATGTAGTAAGCATAGCTTAGAGAATTTGAGCGACTTGAGCAAGTTTTAAAACAAATTACAAAGTGGACCTTAGCACCTTCTTCTATACCCAGTTACTTTTCAATAATCGTAAAATTTGGAGCTAAGACACATAATTCTGAGGTTCCCCAGCAAGCATATGGAATTATCATCTGAGAATTTGACCATAACAATATTAATCAAATGTGAAATATATGAGGTCATCTGAATAAAATTATGCAGAACTAAGTAAGACATACATATAAAACCTAACTGATATTGTTAATAAAGTTAATAAAAAAGACATGAGGGACCTGATCCTGGTGGATGTGAGGACACTCGCTTTCTACCTTCCCACTTAGGATGACAAAAAAGACATTTTAGAGAACATCAATCAACAACATCAGAAATGACCAAAAAATAAAAGGTCTTAGAGTATTTGTCATTGTTCTCTAAAGAAACAAAAACAGAGCCAACAGAATGTGCGTATTTTGTCTGGAGCATGAAAGAGAAGGAGAGAAACTAGGAGAAATTAGATTGCATGAGTATGAAGACTGGTAAGTCCAAATTCTGCAGTGTGGGCCAGCAGGCTAGTGCTCAAGACAGCCAGTGTCACACTAGAGTAAAGACTGCTGAACAATCCCTGCCTGCTGGGATGCAAATCTTTCTGTTCTTTTCAACAATTCAACTGATTGGATGAGGGCCAGAGGGCAATCTACTTCCTCAAGCATTGCTAATTTAAATGTAAATCTTATCAAAATGCCGTCTGCTTTAACATATAAAATTAACCATCACAAGAAGGCACATAGTAAGAATTACTAAAAAATAAAAAGTAAAAGGGACTACATTGGCAAAGAAATATAATAAAGAAAAACTACTGTCCAAATCATATAGAGGAAAAAGTCATTAAAGACAATCTTGCAGCATTCATCAGGGCCATTCATTCAAGGCACGCTATTAAAAGGCTGATCACTTGAGCCTGCCCCCATCCACCACCTCCCACATTAAGTGGGCTATGACAACATGGTCACCACCAGCACCCCTCAGTTTTAGGGAACATGTTCTAAATGAACTAACCCTACATAGGGCTCTGAATGTAAATACCGGGTCTGAAGAGAAAGGTGCTAAGTTACTTCAGACTTTCACAATCACATATCAAAGCAACTTGACACATATGTTTTCTCTTAGAATAAGGTCATGAATATAACTCTCTGGGTCTTGCTAAGATTATATGCCCAGCAACTCCCACAGGAGCAAGATTCTTCCAATCAAAGTCTCTATCTCTACCAATTCTGCCATTGTAGTGAAGCAGCCACAGACAATATGAAAAGAAATCGGTATGGCTGTGTTCCAATAAAACTTTATTTACAAAAGTAGCTTCTTACATGAGTTGGCAATTATGAATTGAGCTGCAATGAATAATTTGGTACAAATATCTTTGTTGCAAAGTGATTTTTGGTCTTTTGGATATACTCCTAGTAGAGGGATTATAGGATCAAATGGCAGATCTATTTTTAGATCCCTGAGTATTCTCCAAACTTCTTTCCAAAAGCAATACATCAGCATGCATTCCCACCTATAGTGCAGAAGTGTTCCCTTTTCTCCACATCCATGCCAACATCTGTAGTTTGGGGATTTTTTTATGTGTCCTATTCTTACTGAAGTTAAATGACATCTCAAGGTGGTTTTGATTTGCAGCTCAATTCATAATTGCCAAGTCATGTAAGAAGCCCAAGTGCCCATCAACCCATGAATGGATTAATAAGTTGTGGTATATGTATACCATGGAATACTATGCAGCCTTAAAAAAGATGGAGACTTTACCTCTTTTATGTTTACATGAATGGAGCTGGAAAATATTCTTTTTAGTAAAGTATCTCAAGAATGGAAGGAAAAGTAAGGAAAAGTATGTAATGTGCTCAATACTTTTATGAAACCAATTTATAATTACATTTTCTTATGAAAGATAGATCACAACTATAGCCTAGGATGAAGGAGAGAAGTAGAGGGGGATGGTAGGGGAGGTGGGAGGTTCAATAGAGGTAGGGTAAACAGTGGGACCACAGCTATGGAGCATATTGCAAAGGTACAAGTCAAATCTATCAAGTATAGAACATAAATGTCTTAACACAATATTCAAGTAAATGAGGAAGAAGCTATATTAGTTTGATGTAAGCACTCCAAATTGTATTACAAAACAGCACATTGTACCCCACACATGCATAAATGTATTCATGATGTATGTGTATATGACTTAATAAAAGGAAAAAGAAAAGTAGCTGATGTGGATCCCACCTGACATTAAGTAGAAGCCAGATAAAAAGTATACAAGAAATAAATTGAATTTCAATGAAGATCTTCGATGCCAGGAAATTGACTATCCATGAAGAAAAAGATAAAAATTGCATCCCAACTTCATACTGTACACCAAAACTAATCTTAGGTATATTACAGAATTAAATATAAAAGGCACAAAAAATATTTGGAAAACACACAAGAATATTTTTACGATGTGATGATAGAATATTATTTCTTAAATAAGATACAAAAAAATGTAATCCATAAAAGAAAATATTGATACACTCAACTATACTTACATCTAGAGCTTCTCATCAACAAAATATACTATAACAAGATAAAAAGATAGGCCACTACCTGGAAAAAGACATTTGTAGTGCATAGAACTGATAAAGGACTGGTTATTATGATATATGAAGAATTTTTGCCAATGCATACAAAGAAAAGATAAACAACTCAATAGAAAAATAGGAAAATGACACAAAGTGAAACTTCATAGAAAAGTTTATATCAGTGCCCATAGCCATATACAAATTTTATCAACCTTATTCTCAATGAGAGAAATACACATAAAAACTAAAGGCAAACTGAGACACTTCTTAATACTCATAAGATTGGCAAAATTTTTAAACTTGGAAAATACCAAGTGTAGATAGGATATGAAGCAAAAGAAAATCTCACCTACTGTTGGAGAGTAAACTTATAGAATCTCTTTGGAAAACAATTTGCCATTACTTAGCAAAATTGAATATTTATCACCCTAAGACCCAGTTAGCTATGTAACAAACAACCCCAAATTCCAGAAATTTAACATAATGAAAATTTCTTTCTTGCTCAAGGCCCAGTCATGTGATCCACCTCAGACTGGGGATAGAAGAGAGGTCCTAAACCACACAGTCACACCACACAGGGAAAGAGTAAGGATTGCCACATGGATGTTTTCATGGATCAGGCCTGGAAGTGGCAAATACCAGTCTGTGTATTCTATTAGCCAGAACTCCAAGGCCCTATCTACCTACAGAGGAATCTGAAATAACACAGTCTGTGTTCTCAAGAACCAAAAGTACGACTATTGCAACATCAGCACATTTTGCCATTTTCAGCAGCTTCATTCTTGGCTATTTACATGAATTTTTGCATAACATTAGTGTGTAATTTAAAATAGACAACTACTTTAATTTGCACTCAAACATTATGGACACCCTGTATATATTGTGGACATTCTTAGTATGATTGTTCTTGATGACCAAAAAAATTGAAAACAATTCAAATGCCTATCTATAATAGAACAGGAGAAGGTCAGAATGAAGAAGGGAGTGGAACTAATTTTAAGAGCAAGCTACTCAAGAAAGCAAGAGGAGGGACCAGAAGATTGGTTGAAGACAGGGGCAGGAACACCTTTCACATCAGAGCATATGAGTAAAGAAGCAAATAGATGGGGCAAATTTCATATTTATAAGATGTCATTCTCATCTGAATGTATAAATATCAAGTTCATAAGATTAATGTATCATTTCAAGTTCACAAGCTAAGATACAGTGAGGGGAGGATGTTGAAAAGCCACTATAAAATAGTCATCTCTGAGACCTAGGAACTAAATTTACCACAGATGTGTAGTAGGGAGACGTGAACACATCTTCGACATTTGTGGATATAAGTTGAAGTGAGTGCAAACGACAACATCATTTGATCTCCAATTATGTCCAACTGCTTGAGAATAAGGAAGGAATGAATGGTTAACTGGACTTTACTAAAGTAGGGGTTTGCAGAGGAGGATGAGAGAAGAGAGAGAACAGAGCATTGAGAATCTTTTCATGGTTGAAGACAATGAGAATTTTTTTTTTCTTTTTGAGACAGAGCCTCACTATGTCATCCTTGGTGGAGTGCCATGATGTCACTGCTCACAGCAACCTCAAACTCTTAGACTTAAGTGATTCTCTTGCCTCAGCCTCCTGAGTAGCTGGGACTACAGGTGCCCACCACAATATCCAGCTATTTTTTTTGTTGTAGTTGTCATTGTTGTTTTAGCAAGCCTGGGCTGAGTTCGAACCTGCCAACCCTGGTGTATGTGGCCAACGCCCTAACCAATGAGCTATGGGTGACAAGCCTAAGACAATGAGCCTTTCTGTGTATGTGTTTCTAGGACATTTGTCTTAGTCCCAAAACTGAAGATGCTGGCGTGGATATGGAGAGAAGGGAACTATTCTACACTGGTGGTGGGAGTACAAACTAATACGGAATCTTTGTGGAAAGAAGTATGGAGAATTCTCAAAGAACTAGAAGTTGATCTTCAATTCTAGCCTACAATCCCATTACTAGGTCTACCAGTTTGTCTACCCAGACGAACAAAATTCTTCTTACCACAAAGACATTTGTACCAGAATGTTTACTGCAGTTCAATTCATAAATTTCCAAGTCATGGAAGCAACCCAAATGCCCATCAATCCATGAATGGATTAACAAAATATGGTATACTATTTAGATAAAAAAGATGGAGACTTAACACCTTTTATGTTTACTGGGATGGAGTTGAGACACATTCTTTTTAGTTAAGTATCTCAAGAATGGAAAAAAATAATCCAATATACTCAATATAATGTGAAACCAACATATAAAAAATTATATTCTCATACAAATGATAAAACACAAATATAGCCTAGCAAGGGAACCGGAGGAGAAGGGAAATTATAGTGGAGAGAGGGGAGGCTGGGAGGAGGGTGGGTGATTAGTGAGATCTCACCTAATGTGCACAATGCGAGGGTGTTCAGTACTTCCCCTGGGTGAAATGCTCTTCTACAACTTGAAGTTTACCTTGGAAGTGAGAACAATATAACCTAAAAATTTGTACCCTCATATTAATTTGAAATAAAAAAAAGAATATTGGGAGTGATTATAATTCAATGCCATGAGCTCTATGTTGGACAGAGAGAGAAGTGGGAATATAAACGGGATGATGGAAGTTGGCAGATAAATTAAGGCCCTGAAAATAAGTGAGATATAAGGTAAAAGGTATTGCCCAAAGTATAGGAGCTTTGAGACTGAGATTTTGGGTTCACATTATCCATCAAAACTTGTGTGTGTATACTTTGCCAACACAGTCCAATTCTGAAAATGTATATCACTGCAATACTCATACATGTAAACACATATATATGCACATAATTAATTATAATGAGTTAGAAACAACCAAGTGACCAACCTAAGTGATCGCCTTCCAGATGGTGTATTCCTAGGAGTGAATACAAAGAGAGAGACAATAAGGATTGATCCCTCACATCTTTCCATAAGGGGCCCTGCCTGGCAAAAACCCAAACTAAGAATTTCTGCGGGGGAATTACCTCCCTCTGTTTTACTCAGGAAGATTTGACCATTACACTATCTAATTACCATCTTTCCTTTTTGACTTGGAATGCTGAGGTAAAGCCTTCCTCTGTTCTCTGATAGATACTTTACAAATTCACTGCCCTTCAAAACTTCCCATGACATAGGACTGTAAACACAGATTTCTTATGACATACAAGTCGTTAATCATAAAAAATTAACAATTGCATTTCAAAGTTAACGACTTATGCTCATTAAAAGACATCATTAAGAAAATAAAAAGGCAAGCCATGGACTAGGAGATGATAATCACAATACAAATATTTAGCAATGATTTTTATCTAGAATACACACACACAAAAACATATAAATTAATAATAAAATAGCAAACATTCAAATTTTAAAATGGACAAAAGACCTAAACAGACACTGCACAAAAATAGTAAAGACTATCAAATAGCTTGTGATTAAATCCCCTCCCTTAGTCTTAACTTACATAAATTATTTCACTGGGATAGTATGGACTCAACTCCACTGGGCTGTACTCTCTTAATGACTGCCTATCAAATAAACATGTTTACAGACAAAGGAAGTATTTTCATATAGCAACCAGACCTTGGCTATCTGCATACCGTAGTATGAGGTTTCCATGCCATAGTGGACAATGCTGAAAAATAAGGACAAAGCCAACTCTCTTTCCTAATGACAGGAAAGTTGAAGTTGAATTTCTGGAAGAAGTCTAAGTGGGCAGTGGAATCTCCTAAGTATGCAGAAGCATGGATATATGAGGGAAGTTTGGGGGAAGACAAACCATGGGCAACTTTGAAAGAGGTATATGAAAGTATATAAAGTAAAGCAAATATATGATCTAAAAGACAGTGAATGCAAAGAAAGGAGACAAATAAGGACCTAGCCCAGGATTCGTACAACTCTAAGGAACCAGCAAAGCAAGGAGATACAGCATCAGAGTAGTGTCTTGACAAATAGAACAAAGTAGGAGATAAATCATCTGAGTACAGTGTCCTCGCAGTCAAGTGAGGAATGGTGTTGAATGACTCTGATAGGTCTAGTAAGATGAAGACAAAAAATTGACCACTGGTTCTTTCTTAGTAAGCGCCATCACTGGTGACTTTTCTTCTCACTTATGATCTTGAGATGAGTATGGAAGAGTGAGGGTAAAAACCTAAGGAAAGGAACTGGAGATTTGAAATGTAGATAACCCTTTAAAATAATTTTTCTACAAAGAGAGTGTGTAGTGGGGAGAAATGGAGACATGACAGCTTTTCTTGGGATGGAAAAAATAACAGTACACTTTATATGCTGATGAAAATGATTCAGTGAAATTTTCTAGAGCAATGGAATGGGATTTGGTGTTTCAAGTGTGCAATTTGACTTCATATAAGAGCTTGGATAATATGCCTTGTAATGGACAGAAAGGAAAGGACATGAAAGCTGGTGGCAGGTAGACATGGTGGTGAGCTGTATAATTTCTCTTTTATCTCATGAGAATTTAAGTTCAAGACAATTTCATTTAAATCTTGGAAAACAAGATGGCCTCACACATCTTATCACCATACAGATAAATGTAAATATGGTGGCATATGAAGTTTGTCAAATACCTAGTAGACAAAAAATAATGATTTCAGATGTTCTTCCTAGGAAAATTATTAACAAATGCAAATTTGGTTGTCCAACGAGTGAATAACAAATACCCAACTTAGCAACTCAATTGGGAAAGAAACTGACTCTTAATTAACGATACCTAACAACTAAATAAATAGATGGAAATAATATGGACTTCAACCCCTACCTCACACCACACATTAAAATTAAAGTGATTACAAATCTGAATATAAAAATTGTAATTAAAGATTACAATTCCTGAAAACACCACACTGTACCCCAGAATTGCATTAATGTACATAGTTATCATTTAATAATATATATCTTCCCTGTAAGAAAATGAAGGAAAATATCTTAAACTTAGTGAAAGATTTCTCAGGACATAGAAATTAGTGATCATAAAAAATTGATGATTGCATTTCAAAGTTAATGACTTATGCTCATTAAAAGATATCATTAAGAAAATTATAAGGCAAGCCATAGAATAGGAGACAATAATCACAATAAAAGTATTTGGCAAAAGACTTGTACCCAGAATACATAATAGACTCATATAAATCCAAAACAAAATGGCAAAGAATCCAGTTTTGAAAATGCACAAAGGACTTGAATAGGCACAGCACAAAAGATGATGTATGTACGGCCAATAAGTACATGAAAAAGTCAGAGAAAATTGGCAGTGCCTATAGCTCAGTGTGTAGGGTGCCAGCCACATACACCCAGACTGGCAGGTTCAAACCCATCCCGGGCCAACTAAACAACAATGACAACTGCAACAACAAAAAAAAATAGCCAGGAATTGTGGTGGGCATCTGTATTCCCAGCTACTTGGGAGGCTGAGGCAAGAGAATCCCTTAAGTCCAAGAGTTTGATGTTGCTGTGAGTTGTAATGCCACGGCACTCAACGAAAAGACCACACTAAAGGTTGGTGAGAATATGGAGCAAATGGAACTGTCATGCATTGCCAAGAGGATTGTAATGTAGTACAGGAATTCTGGAAAACTACACTTTCTTGTAAGGTTAAACATACATCTATCCTGCAGCCTCATAGTTCAATTCCTAGATATTCAACCAAGATAAAGGAATACATACATCCATGAAAAGAATTACATAAGAATGTCCATATGTCCATAGGAGCTTTATTCAAAATAGCCACAAATTAGAAGTAACTCAGATGTCTATTAACAGGAAAATGGACAAAACTCTTGACAAATGTAACAACATATATGTATCTTAAAAATGTTAAGTGAAAGAAATAAGAAACAAAAGAATATTTCCCTCATGATTCCATCAGTATAAAATTTAAGAACCAACATATTCTATGATGGTGGAAATCAGAACAGCAGTTGCTTACAGATTGGGATGCAAGGAAACTTTCTGAGGTCATGGAAAGGCTCTACATCATGATTGGGATATCAGTTACACAGATACATATGAGCACATATCACCCACATTTGTTGAATTCTATACTTAAAATCTCTTTATTTCACTTGTAGATTTTACCTCAATAAAAACATTTGAACATTTGCTTTGTTTTTATCTCTCCTCTTTTTCTTTTGACTCAATACCTCCTAGACATTTTGTGTCCTTATGTGTATACAAGAAAACCTTAGCTAAGGGCAAAAAATTCCCCTTCTGTCACTTGTTGGTGCCTCAGAGAGTGTTATTTGTGTTTCAAGCTAAAGGAACAGGTGTTTACACATTTACAGGAATTTGGTTTGAGGCTCTTTTCATATTCCCTTGTCAGGAGATACTGATCTCTAATCTGATATGAGAAGTGGAGCCCAAATGATCACTCAGGTGGTATGAAAGACAGAAGAGATTTTTCTTCCTTTCCATTAGTTATATAGAAACAATGAGGACAGAAGAGCATAAACCCAAACAAATCTGACCTAAATATTTGTTCAAAGAAGATATCGGGGGACTAAAGAAAGATGAAGGCAGAAATGATCTGTCTAAGGTTTTTCCAACTTGTATCTCTATAGATGACATAGGCAGATTTAGGGATTCTCATGTTAATTTTGGCAGGCTCCCAGAGATAATATTTTCACAAGGATGAACAATTTTAAACAATGTTGCTAATATATTAGCCACAAGAAGGAACTGGGGAAGTAAGTCCATACCGATTTTTAAATACAGGTAGCCATGCATTTGAGGGATCACTAAAAATACGTCACACGAGAGAGGAAACCCAGTGTATGGAAGATGCCATTTTCCACCACCACCTTCCCCATCCTGTCTAGATAACAGGGGAATGAAGAGACCCTTCTAATCATAGGGATGCAAGTGGTAAATTGCTCCAAAATGTAAAAGATTAAAAGACACTGACAATTCTTAGAAACTCAAAATGGCCTTCCAGTGGGCAATATTTGTTCAGTTTAACTTGTTTCATGTAGTCCTATTTCTATAACACTCAGAATTACATAGTGATGGTTCATTTCCCCGAATCTGCGAAATGTGGCACTACACCCAGATATTCTACAATGAATATTAGATAATATACATCAATGCAGGTGTAACTTGACTATCCCAAGTAGAAGATAACTCAAAACCCTTTACAAATTCAAGTTGTATGTGTGTTTTTAAATTGTTATTGCTTTTCATTATGATCACTGTTACACAACCTGGTAATCACTCAAAGACTAGAAACCTCTGTGCACAGCTCAAAGAAAGCTAAGGTCTAAATCCTTGATTCTTTTATTTTATAAAGTCAGAGAATTAAATTTTTTTTATTGTTTGGGATTCATTGAGGGTACAGTGTATTAGGTTACACTGATCACATTTGTTAGATAAAGGCCTTCTTATACTTGTGTCCCACCCCCAAGAGGTGTGCCATACACTGTGACCCCCATCCATCTACCTCCTCCCCTCTCCCTGCTACCTCATTCCCTTACCATACCCCTTGGATTAGCTCATCTACTGCATTCATATTAAAATTGAGTACATTGGATTCTTGCTTCTCCATTCTTGTGATGCTTTACTAAGAAGAATGTGTTCCACCTTCATCCAAGTTAATACAAAAGATGTAAAGTCTCCATCTTTTTAATGGCTGAATAGTATTCCATGGTATATGTATACCACAGCTTGTTGATCCATTGCTGGGTTGGCGGGCATTTAGGTTGTTTCCACATTTTGGTGATTGTAAATTGAGTTGCAATAAACTATCTAGTGCAAAGAATAGAATTAAATCTTAAACAAGAATATACAGTTTGTTTAAACTAACTATTTAAAATACCTGGCACACATGCCACTATTGCCCACTTTTATACCCATCACAGACATCACTAATCAAGCACAGCTCTTTTCCTATTCAGCCTAAACATGACATCAGAATTCTTTTCAGGATAGCCACAACTAAGTGACACAAGTCGACATGTGAATATAAAACCCATTTGTCATCCCTAGTCCAGGCTTTCCCAAATGGTCTTGGTTATGGTTTGCTTGCATCAACCCAAGCCAAAATATCTTCTAAATAAAGCAGATCCAATGGTAGAAAGTGCCTAGAATTCTGGGGTCTTTTAAAGATGAGGCAAAGGGAGTTCAGAAAGTTTATGCTCCAAAGCCAGGGCCACAGTCCAGCTATCACATCAAAGCTCTCACTCTTTTCCCCCAACTACATGCCTTCTTCCTTGTGACACCTCGAAGATTCATGTCCTTTATCTATGTATAGAAAGGTCCCCAGGTCTCCCGCCATCCCCAACTCCTCTCATTCCTTATTCATCTGAAATGCTACCACTAGCCTTTCTGGTCTTCTTTACCATGTCCCCTTCACTCATTTTTTCTTTTCCCTGTTCCATGTTACCCTTTGCTCTATGCACAGGCTTAATTGCCCACACCTTGGTATCTTCCCCTACAATAAAAATTTGTACTAATCCCATCTTTTCTAGTGAGCAGACCTCAGTCAAAATAGGTCTGCTCATGTTTTCCATACTTGTTTCCTTCTGAGTTCCTTAGCCAGGACAAACTTTGCACTCAATTGGTGTAGTGAGATAGCAGCATTGAGCAGATGAGAAATTCAAGAGGTCACGGTATGCAACCCCCTGTCTCTGCCCCAAGTCATACCAGAAGAAAATGAATGAAAAGTAAGAAGCACAGAAGACTCTGTACATTCTGAATAATAAACTGTATTACGCACATCAGCTTAGGTAACTGGGGATTATCTGCTACTTAGGGAGGACTATACCAGAATAATAAGAGATGAGTTAAAACTAAGATCTGTAGAAGTCGTGAGATAGAAAATATTTATACCTCCATACTCCTTAACACTAACCCAAGAAGGAAAAGGAATACCTTAATATAACTCTTCATCATAGTCAGAGTATTCAACAGTTGCCCTCTCTGGATCTCCCTCCTCCCACCATCTCCTATCCCTAGGTCTGAGCTGTAAGAACTGTGAGGACAGGGATCATGTTTGTTGTGCTCATTCTGTACCTTCATCACCTAGCTGATGCTGGCACAGAGCTGGCACATGATTTATAATTGTTAGGTGGTGTCATAGTCCCTTAATTAGTGATGTCAAAATAAAATATCCATTCGTTCTACAAATTGTTATTATCCTGTGTTAGGCACTGCACTGTTCCTGGGAACACTGTGGCCATTAAGACATAAACTCTGTCCTCAGGGAGTTTTCAGTCCAGAGTTAATGAGAAGCAGTGACAACCATGCATGGCAGATGACAAGCCTGAAAGCAAAGCTGCATGCCATAAACTACCTAAGAGGAGCACCCAGCCAACTGGGGCTCAGAAGGAGGGAATGTCCATATAGACACAGAGTACAAATAAGAAGTAAACAAAGAAAAAGAAAAGGTCAAGCTGGAGGAAACAAGCATTGTACAGAGGCCAGGAGGCAAATGTATCCTCATTCACTTTGCAATAAGAACTCATTGAATACACTTTGATTATTTGATGTTGTAGGTACAACAGCAAACAAGGCAGACAGTCCTTTAACTTATAGTAGAGGAAAGAGGCAGGTAAAAATTACAGCATGTGTTCCACTTGGGAACATGTGGATGGCCTAGGAGGCCCAAAGCTTCTATTCCAGAATTGGGAGGACATGGAAGGCTTCCTGTCTACATCTGAGACACAAAGGACAAATAGATAATCCAAGAGAACAGGGTAGATAAAAGAACATTCCAAGAAGCAGGCTCAGAAGGAGAGTGACCACAGGGGATTCAGTACAAGGCATTCATTATGCCTGGAGCAAAGTGCTGAAAGAATTGGGAAATATGAAAAAGTTGGACAGGTTTGGGAGGAGTCCATTGCAAAGAGCCCTGGAAATCTGCTAAAGTTTCAGAGTGTATCTATACTATTATTCAGAGCTGGCAAATCATCTAAAGAATGGAAGATTATAGTATAGTGTTGTCATGAAAGATTATGTCAAATCTTTTCTCCTCCATTCTCTTATGTGCTTATCATACATAGATTTGGACAAGTTTATTAACCTCTCTGTTTTCCATTTTCTCCCCCCTGTAAATTGGAGATAATGTTATTAGCATTTTTTTACAATGCATTTTTGAGGATTAAATGAAGTAATTAAGTAAAGCACTTAGCACAGTGCCTGCTATACAGTCAATGCTCAATAAATGTAAGTCCCCTCCCCTCCCTTGGCATCTGCCCCATGACCTCCTGCCCCCTTGCTTTTTCTCAATGGATAACTGAGTATGTGGTGTTTACAGTTCCCACTGTTTGGGATACTGACATTTGGTAAGTGACCCATGTCTTTACCCACACCCATACACTGGTCTTTCCACCTCAGATACAACTTACCCTGTCTTCTTCCCACCACTTATAACTTGCCTGGTTAATGAACTATTCTCACCTGTATCAGGCAGGGCCTCAGCTTAAAACAAAATTCCACTCAGATATTTCTGCTCAGTAATGTGCTGGAGCCAAGTCACACAGCAATAATCAATTGCTAATTCTCAGGAATTTTACAAGTTCATTGTTAAACATGGTCATTATTAAAAATTAAGTTAATTCATAATGTCCTACATCATTTTAAAAATAAGGATAATATATATTCTAAACTCATCTCTTCCTCCTTATGTTACTACATTTTACTATTATGTACACTCACAATATTATTAGCATCTATGTTCTCTGTATAATGGAACTACTGAGTATCTGTTTCCAGCTCTGCTCAGTGGTATCTTTTTGGTGAGAATGTTTATCCCACAGAAACTGGCAAATGCTACCAAACAGGGCACATTTTTTGTTTATTTGTTTTATTTTATTTTCAGAGCCAGTTGTTAAACATTTACCAGCACACTGATGTTTTAACTGAAGGTTGACTCAAAAGATCTATTTGGGTTAAAGAAGTAAGATTAAGAAAACCAATGAAAAATATTGAGACAAGCAACAGAAAGAAGTGTTACCACTCTCAGACCTAAGTGAGTTAGAGCAGGCACCAGAAAGGAGGGTCTGCCTGGATAGGAGATCAGCTTCTGCCAGAGAAGAGTGTGGAAGCAAAGAGGGTGTGTAGAGTGAACACTTGTCTTTCTTCCCCACCTCTGATCACAAACCACTGGCTGAACCCATCAGGAATACTGTCAGCCAGGATACCTGGGCCCTACAGTCCATGGGTATCATGAATTGGGTCCACAAGAGATGGAGAGTAGCAAGCAGGACATTTATTAAGGAGTGCTCTCTAGATGACCATCCTACACGGGAAAAGAAGAAAACAGGATTGAGTAGAGGAAAAGATGAGCTGTGGCCTGTGCCCCACAAAGGACTCAGATGAGTCTACATAAGCTCTGGGACTGAGATGATCCTTCAAATTTCTCTCATGTTGGAGTAAAGGAGAACTGGCATTTATAGTCATACAACGATCAGTCATTGGATACAGCTGCCCTGGGAAGGAGGCAAGACCCTAGACTGGGAAGTTTTCTTCAGGGGATGAAATTACCAAGAGAATTGATGTGTGAAATTTGGCTTCCAACAGCTGGGGGACTAATTCCTTCATTCTTAGACAGGGTACCTGGGTGGTATATTATAGTATCCACCACTCAAGAGTCAGCTTCCTAGTATTCCAAGCTGGGCCAAAAAAAAAAAAAAAAAAAAGAATGATGGATCTAGAAGAGGTAGAGGAAGGAATGGGGAATAATTACACATCACATTTTGACACTCAGCTTGTGAGTCAGCCTCTTGCAAAAGCAGTATCCAACGGTCCTGCTCTATGTACCCCCATCAGCCTTATGTACAGCTTTATCCTGGTTCTTAACAGGCAGTATTAGACCAACCAACTTACTAGTCTGTCCCTCTGTGAACTCTGTGGTCACTGATATTGTACCTTCTCCATCCTTATTCCCATTCTTCCCCAACCATTAGTAAAGCTTAAGAGATCTATCCTTCAGATATTTTAGATACAAATAAAAAATGGAGGTGAGAGAATTAATCAGAGAAGGATAAACCAAGCTGCCACCAAAAATAAATAATCATTATCCTTATGGCATGACTCCATTGTATATTGTTTCCCACATTGTCATTGCCGCAATGTCCCTGGAAGGTTTTAGTTAGTTAGCAAGCCTGATTTCTATCTATAACCATCAATTGATTGACAAGGCATGTCAAGAAAGAGAGTTAATAAATTCTGTGCAAACAATTGTACATTTTAAGATGAAATGGAGGGGACTGGGCCATCAAGCATGGGTAATGCTGTAATGTGGTGTCAATATAATAAAGATTACTTTAAGCCCATCTTCTGAGCTCTCCTTTAAAGACACAGATTAAGAAGCAAGCCAAATGAGGAGCTGATAGAATAACCTGCCAGTCCCACTGACGTTGGCAAAACACATGAGTCTCTGCAGTCACCACACTCCTCTGCCTTTCAGTCATGTTTTGGCACTGCTTGAGACTGTAGGGAATTTAACTGAATATTCCCTGGAATCTGTTAGGTTGCATGGGACCCATATTCAAGGGAATGAAAGAATTAAGTTGAGGAAATGTAAAACCCGAATTGATTGGTAAAATGAACAGAGAAAAGTTGAAATAGAAAAATCCATGTTGATGGGGTGTTTCCTGCATGAGTGTGATTAGTCTGTAAAAACATCAGGTCTCTTAGATTGTTAAATATCTTATATGCAGCAACTTTATAAATCATTTAATATTCATGACAACTTTAGGAAACAAAACCATTCTTCTCACTATTTTACAGATTAAAAATAGAAGTTTTGAGAAGCTAAGTGATTTGTTGTAGGTAGGAGTAGAGCTGAGATTTAAATCTGTGTTTGTGACTCAATGTACACATTAACTATAGTCCAGACAGAACGAGGTAAGCGGAAGACGCGGGGCGGGGAGCGGGAAAGCTGGGAGGAGGGAGGGTATTGGGTGGGACTTCACATAAGGTGCATAATACAATGGTACATTTCAAAACTATTATTCACATGTACCCTTATAAGATGAACCATAGACATGATCCCACCAATCACCCTGCCTTCACCCATCCTCTCCCCTCCTTCTCCCCTTTCCCCATATTATTGGGCTATAATTGGGTTATTGCTTTCCCATGAAAACTATAAATTAGTTTCATAGTAGGGCTGAGTACATGGGATACTTTTTATTCCATTCTTGAGATACTTTGCTAAGAAGAATATTTTCCAGCTCCATCCATGTAAACATAAAGAAGGTAAAGTCTCCCAGCAAGCCTTTCCATGGGGTTTCATATTTCTCAGGGGATTTTCTCTTGAGTTGGTTAGAACTGGTCACAGGTCCCAGCCAAAACAACAACACTGCACCTTACTCTTCCCTACATGCACCACCTATTGGAAGGGAGGACAACTTGTATAGCCCATTACTGTATTTATTGATTCTATCATGCAGTGCATGGCTGGCTCTTTCCCAAAAGCCCCACCTCCTGACTTAGAGATTAAACAGGGTATCCCAACATAATTAATACTATTAAGGAGGTCATAGGACAGGGAAAAGAGAAAGAATTCCAGAGACCTCTATCTCCCCTAGCTGGCAAGAGACAGAGAATATTCCCATGCACATAGTATAGCACTACAACAGCCTACAAATAATAATTTGTAGAAATTGAGTAAATTACCCTACTAAGGATATCTGTAACCGAGGTATCCATCCAGACCCTAAACCCTCCATCAAAGTATCCACAAGCATAGCCAAAAGTTCTTACCAAAAAATATGCTATAGTCATACTCTTAAGAGTTGAGGGGAAGAGTTCCATCCAATGAATGAAAATCCCAAAATAAGAAGTGGCAGTTGCTCCAGATGGGAAGGAATCAGGGCAAGAACTCTGGAAGTGTGAAAAAAAATTCAGTATGATTTTAGTACTAGCTTTCTAGCAATGGTTCTTAACCAAAAGGAAAATATTTAAATGACAGACAAAGAATTTTTTTAAATTGAGAATTGAATTTTTTTTTTTTGAGACAGAGTCTCATTTTGTCACCCTTGGTAGAGTGCCATGGAGTTACAGCTCACAGCAACATCAAACTCTTCAGCTTAAGCAATTCTCTTGCCTCAGCCTCCCAAGTAGCTGGGAATATAGATGCCTGCCACAATGCCTGGCTATTTTTTTTTATTGTTGGGGGTTCATTGAGGGTACACCAAACCAGGTTACATTGATTGCTTTTGTTAGATAAAAACCCTCTTATAATTTTTGGATTGAAAGGGCACTTAATGAGATCGAAAGCAAAATGAAAATCCAACTCAAAAAAAAAAAAAAAGAAAGAAAAACGATTCAAGAAATTAATGAAAAATTCACTGAGAGATAAATACATTTTTACAAAAACCAAATCTAACTTCTGGATATTAAGCACTCATTTGTGGAAATACAAAAAAACAATAGAAAGCAATAGACCAGACCAAGCAGAAGAAAGAACTGCAGTGTTTGAAGACAATTCTTTTGAATCAATTTAGTCAGTGAAAAACGAAGAACAAAGAATCAAGAGAAATGAACAAAGTCTATAATAATTAAAATAGCCAAATGTAAGAATCATAGGCATCCCTGAGAGTGAAGAAAAAAAAGTTCTAAAAAATCTGTTTGAGGGAATAACTGAGGAAAAGTTCCCTGGTCTTATTACAGATTTAGACATCTGGATACAAGAAACTCAACGTACATCAGGAAGATTCATTGCAAAAAAAGTATCATCAAGGCATATAGTCATCAGACTGGCCAAAATCAATGTGAAGGAGTAACTCCTATTAGACATGAGGTGAAAACAAGAAATAATTTACAAAGGAAAACCTATAAGACCAACAGCAGACTTCTCAAGAGAAACCTTACGAGTCAGAATGGAATGGGGTCCAATATTTAGTCTCCTTAAAAAGAACAACTTTCAGCCAAGAATTCTATATCCAGCAAAACTAAGTGTCACAAGTGAAAGAGAAATAAAGTTTTTCCCAGACAAGCAAATACTAAGGGTATTTGTTGCCACTTGGCCTTCGCTGAAAGAAAAACTTAAAAGTGTTCTGTACATGGAAAAGAACAATCAGTACTCACCAGTCCTCACATAATAGACAGAAAAAGAGAAAGAGGGCAAGAGAGTGCTCTGCTGTCTTTTCTTATGAGAACACTAATCATACTGGACCAGGGCCCTTTAGGACCTCATTTAACTTTAATTACTTCCTTAGAGACCCCATGACCAAATACAGCCAAACATCTAGTCCATAACAGACATTAATATAACAAGGCTCATTTTGCAAAGGAGAAAAGCAAGGCTTTAAGAGATTTGATGTCCTATCATAAGCAGTAGGGTCTTTACTAAAAACCAGCACTTGTGATTCTCAATCATGGTATCCTTTTAAATAATAACTATTCAAACCATCACATATTTGGTATATTTGCCCATTCATTACCCTATGATGGTGATATGAACAAACATTATACAAGACCATAAGAATAAAACCATACAAGTGATGGCATAAATGAAGGGTAAGATTTGGAGACCAAACGTACAAACTCATCACTCTCTGGTTTCACAAGCATATTAATTATACTGACTAAACTTGTAATTCCTCATCTATAAAATGGGAATAATAATGCTTTTCTTCAGGAGTCTTGAGCAATCTAAGTAAGGTAAGGCTTGGTAGGGCACTCAGCACATTTATAAGCTATCAAAACTTGATAGTCACTGTTGTTTATTTGATACTTAAACTGAAAGGAGACCCTGAATATGAAATCAAAGTGGATTACCACTGAAGTTGAGATTGTACTGCCTACTTGCTAGGTCACAAAGAATTTCCACTTGACCCCTAGATTCCTAGTGTCATTCTTTTTCATATTCAGCTGATCATATGCAGAAAACATTGAGAGAGCAGATGATAAATAGGATAATACATCTTCAATACCCATGTAGTAACAACTACATATGTGGCATCATGGTAAATAAGTGTAATTTTCCCAGCTGTCTAGAAAGCAAATAATCTAGTTGAGAGGACAAAGCATGACAATACCTCCCCCCAGGATAGCATGAGTCAGTAATGATAAAGCTCTATGAAAAGCTACTGTTGCTTCTCCCCCATACATTTGGGGATTAATATGCCTATTCCTTGTCAATATTACCTTTCCCCCAATCTCCATTCTCTGGCTGATGTTCTAAAGCAATGAAGAGCTCACCCAAAGTCACAAAGGAGTATTTTTTGCCTTGCCTGATGTTGGATGTGTACTCTCAATTTCTACAAAATCATCCCTAGAATGTTAGAGCTATAAGAATTGCAAAGCCTGTCCTAGCCCAATCTTACCATTAGGAAAATATGTCCAAGGCAGGTAAGTGATTTGAACAATAAAGCAAAGATAGAAATGACAGTATCGAATTTGTAACTAACAACTAGTTAGCTGTGAGCATTTGGCCAGCTCCTGGTGATCAGGGGCTGGCTTTCTCTTCCTCAAAATACATGCTACAAAGGAACAAAGGAAGGAAAGGTGAAAAAGAGGGAAGGAGGGGAGTTAACTGAGTTGGACTATGTCCCATACACTTTCTTATTTCATTTTCATTCAATAACTGAGAAAATGTAGGTTGCAAGCAGTTTACAGATTTTCTGAGGGTCACACAGAAGTTAGTAATAGAACTGAATTTCCCATTATTTTTTTTATTTCTATACAAACTGAAGAAATGAGTTTGGTAGACAAGTCACATTAAGTTTCTGAATCTGAAACTCTTTCCTTTAGGATCATATACAAACAAATCTGTGTCAGCTTACCCGCCTCTCTGCTGGCAACTATTTCTCAATATTTATGTACAAAATCCTCCAATCTGTTGGTCTGAAATCCACATAACATTGTTGATAACACCATATTTGGAATATCTTCTCCCCAAATAGTCAATTCTCAGCAGTAAAAGGGAGCAATTGCATAAATTAACTAAAACATCAGAGAATCTTTAAAATGAAAATCCATTCTAACTCTGGAATATAGATTTGTCACAGACTGGGAACTCCAAAGGATGTTCATTTTCAGTTAATTCTAAGAACTCTTCCACACTCAACAGAAGAAAGAAGCCACAGGACACTGCAACAGGAAGCCCGATAAGATTAAAACTTCCTCATAGATAATCTACCTGGTGAATGGCCGTATGCAGTTTGATGTGAAACTAAAACAAAATCCCACACTCTTGGGTCTGTGAAGTAGCATATACTAACTAAATATTTTGCCATTATGCTCAAATGCAAAATACTAGAAACCACTTCAAATTTACAATGCCAAAGTGAAAAACAATATATCTATTCAGATTGCATGCTTTGTTTCAAGTTTTCAATATTTACTAATAAATAATGAAGAGACTGATGAATAAACTAATAAATCTACATCTTGTAATAGATCCTTGGAAGAACCTCTGTTCTAGAACAAAATTTAGAACAGTGTACATAAAGCCTAAACATAATTGACTAAGTGGCCATCAGTATATTCGTTGATGGGAATGATGGGCAAAAGCATGTGTGATAATGATATTCTCTTTTTGAGATAGAGTCTCACTTTTGGTAGAGTGCCATGGTGTTGTAGCTCTTAGCAACCTCAAACTCTTGGGCTCAAGCCATCCTCTTGCCTCAGCCTCCCAAATAGTTGATATTACAGGTGCCCACCACAATGCCCAGCCATTTTTTTTTTAGAGACAGGGTCTTGCTCTCACTCGGGCTGGTCTCGAACTCCTGAGCTCAAATAATCCACCTGCCTCGTTCTCCCAGAGTGTTAGCTTTATAGATGTGGGCCACCGTGCCCAGCATGATATTCTTTTTTAGTCAAGGAAAAATAAACTCTACTCAAAAACAAAGCAATAAAACATTGGTAACTAATGGCTTTAATTTAGAGGCTGATTTTTATACTTTTTATTTTTAGAAGATAGAACAAGTATTTTGAGTCTAGTGAACCTAAATCCAGATTCCTTTTATAAATTAGTTTACCTAAAAGCCTAACTAAATTCTTTATATAAAGGAATATGGTTATGGACATAGAGTGAAATCGTAGGCATTAGAGATGAGGAGGACTGAGAGTGCAGGTGGGAAAGGAATGAGGAATTTAAATTACTTAATGGGTATAATGCACACCATTCAGGTGAAGTTACACTGTAAACTCAGACTTCACAACAACATACTGTATCCATGTAACAAAACTGCACTTGTATACTCTAAATCAATTAAAATATTTTAAAAATAAAAACTATGGTAAATTGGCTATGACTTTATCTTTAAACCAATGCTAACACATCCTCTGAATCTGAGCAAGAATTCCAGCATGTAAGCTATAAAATGGAATCATTTCAACAGTTGATTCTTTTGTACTGAATAGTTATAATCTCTTCTCCTTACAGAATCTCAATGCACAAATTTTCAAAGGCAGGAAGAAAAGGAGAATACCTGAAAGGTTAATTACAGAGCTGGAGAGATACATGATAAAGCATTAAAATAAGTGAGATAGATGAATTATCAGAGGGCAGAGCTGAAGACTGATGAACCATATTTAGTACACTAATCCCAAGTGTTTATTTTGCATTCTTCTGGCCTTTAAAGATGACAGGTTGTGATCAATTGCTTCCCTTGAAGGCTGGCTGCTTTCCTGCCCTAGCATTTATTTTCTGTTTGATGTTCTTCACTTTGTGTCAATTTATGAACTACTGTTAAGATATATAGCAGTGATTAAAATAATTCATCCATCTGCTTATAATTAAAGACCAAGTTAACCATAATGACAACTTTATCTAGCAAGCTAACTATCATCTAAAAAGGACATTGTCCTCATAACAATTTTTCTAGTAGATAAATTATTCCAGTTAGTGGTAGCTTAAAATTTTTCTTCAAAAAATGAAAATTTCATTCAATGATGTCACTGAATAAATGAAATAGGAGAAAATATGGAAGTACATTTAATTTATTTTCTATATTAACCAAAAAAATCTTGGTGGCTAACTCAAAGATTGGGGTAGAAAAGTGGGTTTTGACCCAATGATTTTAATAAGTCATAAAGATTAGAAGTGACAAAAAAACAAGTTTATTAAATTTTAAAAAACAGGAGACTAGCCTTATGGTGAAGTAAATGCTGAATTCATTGCTATTTTAGAATTAATAACAAATCTATGAGAGTGTTTTTAACTTATTGCTATCTTACAGTAAACAGAACATAATGATTTCATTTTTATATTAATTTTTAAATATGTAAATCAGAGAGAGAAAACTGAAATATTCACTCATATTTCCCATAGCCTGAAATAAATAAAATTACTGATTTATACTTTGTTTAACAGCCTTTCTGCTTTTTCTCAACTAGACATACACACACATACACAGATCTATACAAAATTAGAGTCACATCATCACATACTATTTTGAAAGCTGCTTTTTTCACATAACAATACATTATGAATATTTAAATATGTTTAAAGAATTCTAAAAACCAAGCCAGTGATTTTATATTCAATAGAATATAGAAACCAAACTCAAATATCCTTTAATCATTTTCTGATAAGCACAATTTGACTAGCTATCAAAGAAGCTAACCACCAAAATAAAAATGCTATAAAAATACACCTGGAAGATTATTGTGACACTTTTCCATAACCATAATTGACCACACTAAATTTAATAGAATAGCACACAAGGGATGGCTAATAAATAACCTCTATCAGATGACTTTGCCAAGGCACACAAACATGCTGTTTTAGATTTTAAATTTGTTTTTCTATCTAAAGTTATGCTTAATGACCCCTCAATCCCACTGTGAAGTATCTACCCAGGAGAAAAAAAGTCATCTTATCATAAGGACATTTGCACTAGATTGTTTATCACAGCTCAATTTGCAATCTCCAAGATGTGGAAACAACCTAAATGCCCATCAACTCAGGAATGGATTAAGTCATTTTCTCATAAGGACATTTGCACTAGATTGTTTATTGCAGCTCAATTTACAATTGCCAACATGTGGAAACAACCTAAATGCCCATCAACTCAGGAATAGATTAACAAATTGTGGTACATGCACATCATGGAATACTATTCAGCCATAAAAGATTTTGTAATAATCTGGATACAGCTGAAACACATTTTTCTTAGTAAAGTATCACAAGACTAAAAAAGCAACTATCCAAGGTACTCAATACTTATTTTTTTTTTTTTTGAGACGGAGCCTCAAGCTATCCCCCTGGGTAGAGTGCCATGGCATCACAGCTCATAGCAACCTCCAACTCCTGGGCTCAAGCGAGTCTCTTGCCTTCGCCTCTCAAGCAGCTGGGACCACAGGCGCCCGCCACAACGCCTGGCCTTTTTGTGGTTGCAGCCATCATTGTTTTTTGGCGGGCCTGGGCTGGGGATTCGAACCCGCCACCTTAGGTGTACGTGGCTGGCACCTTAGCAGATTGAGCCATAGGCACTGAGCCGGTACTCAATACTAATATGAAGCCAGTAGACAATCTAATGAATCATCACATAGGAGAAAAACACATTTTAATTCAAGTTGGGGGGGATAACAAGGGAGGAGAAGGGGAGGGGGTTGGGCTGCTCTCACTGAATGGGCACAGGGTGGGGGCTGGCACACCTTTTGTGTGTGGGACATAACAACAAGAGGGACTCTACCTAACAAAGTCAAATATTTTGACCTACTTTTTTGTACCCTCACATTAACCTGAAATAAATTTACTTAAAAAAAAAAAAGTGGCGCTTAAAAACATCTTCTGGTGACCAAGAAATCAAAACCTGAGAAACCCACCAGGGTTTAATTCAGTTTAATTCATCAGAGGAATTAATGTAAGTGTGTTCTACACTTAAATGTACTGAGTTACAGTAAAAATTATGCCTAACATAACTGCATCAAACGTAGTAAGTAGATAATTTAAAAATGTTTATTAATGATTGAAAATTCACCTTATTTTTGATATGAAATGTTTTCTGTTAATACTTAAGGGATAAAGTTTTCAAGAACCTAGAAATAACAGGTCTTCTTCAGAGAAAAAATATGAGATAAACATATCAAGAGACAGTGTGTAGTGACAGCAATACTCCCAGGCCAGTAGGCTTGACTATAACCAGACAGAATGTATTATAGCCGTACATCCAAAGAATAAATGTGTCACTCAAAAGAGGGACTGATTAAGCCAAAAAGAGTACTGCCAATGCCCAACAAAGGATAATCCTAGAGAGAAGAGAGAAGAGAACCTTTGGAGTTGTTTTTCTTCTAAAACCAGTGGTAAGGTTAGTACTAGGGAAGAACTGGACACAGTAGGAAGTCAGTAGACTTAGTTATATTTGGCCCCATTGACAAGGCTACCTGTATTGTGTACTGGAGACTCAGACAACCTTAGCCAAAGGCTGTTAAAGAGTTTTTCCATACAACCCCCTTTGTTCTGATCCTCTGCTCCCCAGACAGCCTTCAAATTCCAAAGTCAGTCAACTACAGAAAAAGAGAAGGAACCACCCTTCTGAACATAAGTATTTCTGGCCTGTCTAGCAGTGGTTTTGTATGGTAAATGAACAAAATAAGAACCCACATAATTTGAACATAGAGAAAAAATTAGCTGATCATAAATGTCAGTTATTCTGTTCCATGTGATAGCTCTATTTCTCATTTTGGATTAATAAATTTTCATTTTTAGCTTCACAAATTTTTAGTAATGAAGAGACAATATCTTGGGGTCAGATCATCTTTGAACAGGTAGGATTTCAGGTTATTCAAAGGCATAGGCAACTTCCTCTTAGAGACCTCTGACCCTGCTTCAGTTTCTCTCATCTAATACAGGTGCGTCTCCTTTTACCACATTTCACTTTATTGCACTTTGATGTTTACTTCTTCACAAACCAAAGCATTCTGGCTATCCCATGTCAAGCAGGTCTTTTGCCACCATTTTTCCAACACCACGTGCTCACTTCATGTCTGTGTGCCACAATTTGGTATAACAATCCTCACCATATTTCAATTTTTTTCATTAGTATTATATCTGCTGTTGTGATCTTTAGTATTATTATTGCAATTGTTTGGGGTGCGACAACTGTGCTCTATAACATAGCAGACTTAATCAATAAATGTTGTACAGTGTGTTCACTGTATGTACACTGTTTCACACACCAGCTGCTCCCCCCTCTCTCTCCTTCACCCTGGCACCACTAACTCCATAAGACACGATATTGAAGTTAGGCAGTGAACAACCCTACAGTAGCCCCTGCATATTCCAGTTAAAATGAGAGTCATGTGTCTCTCACTTTAAATCAAAAGTTAGACATGGTCAAGCTTAATGATGAAGGTGTGTCAAAAAACTGAGATACGCCAAAAGCTATACCTCTTGCTTCAAACACTTAAAATTGTGAATGCAAAGGAATAGAGCTTGAAGGAAATCAAAATGCTACTCCAGTAAACATGCAAATAAGAAAGCAAACCAAGCTCACTGCTGATACGAAGAAAGTTTGCATGGTCTGGATAGAATATCAAAGCAGCCACACCATTTCCTTAAGCCAAGGTCTAGTCCAGAGGCTCCAACTCTTCTGAACTTGATAAAGGCTGAGAAAGGTGAAGATGCCACAGAAGGGAAATGTGAATCTGGCTGAGGTTGGGTCATGAGATTTAAGGAAAGTCATCTCCATAACATAAAACTACAAAGTGAAGCAGCCAGTGCTGATGCTGAAGCTGCACCAGGACCAGGTTATCCAGAAAACCCAGCTAAGATAATTGGTAAAGGTGTGTATACAAATGACAGATTTTCAGTGGAGACTAGACCAGCTTATACTATAACAAGATGCCATATAGGACTTTCTGAGCTAGAGAAGGGAAGTCAATTCTTAGACCCAAACCCTCAAAACACAGGCTGGGTCTCTTGTTAGGGGTTAATGTACCTGGCAACTTTAGGTTTAAGCCTATACCCATTTACCATTTAAAAAATTCTAGGGCCCTTAAGAATTATGTTAAATCCACTCCACAGGTGCTCTATAAATGGAATAACAAATTCTGGATCACAGAGCATCTATTTACAAAATGGTTTACCTAATATTTTAAGCCTACTGTTGAGACCTACTGCTCAGAACAAAAGATTCTTTTGAAATATTACTGCTTATTAACAATGCACCTGGGCACCCAAGGGATATAAAGAGTTTTCATATCTGCTAATGCAGCATGAAACTGTATCCCATGGATCAAGGATTCATTTTGACTTCCAGATCTTATTACTGAAGAAATACATTTTGTAAGACCACAACTGCCAAAGATAGTGACTCCTCTGATGGGTCCGAACACAGTAAATTAAAAACCTTCTGGAAAGGACTTATCATTCCAGATACCAATGACAACATTTGTAATTCATGAGGAGAGGTAAAAAATATCAATATTCACAGAAGTTTGAAAGAAATTTATTTCAACCTTTATGAATTATTTGGAGGGGTTCAAAACTTCAGTGAGGGAGTCATTGCAAATGTGACAGAAATAGCAAGAGAACTAGAATTAGAAGTGGAGCCTTAAGAAGTGATTGAATAGCTGCAATTTCATGAAAAACCTTGCATAGATGAGGAGTTGCTGCTTATAGTTGAGCAGAGAAAGTGATTTCTTCAGATGGAGGCTACTCCTGGTAAAGTTCTTATGAACATTGTTGAAATGACAACAACGGATTTAAAACATTACATTTAGGATAAAACAGCAGCAAAGTTTAGACAATTGACGCCAGTTTTGAAAGAAGTTCTGTAGGTAAAAATGCTACAAAATAGCACCTCATGCTACAGAGAAATCCTTCTTGGAGGATGCACCAAACTTCTTGGTCTTTTTTAAAAAGAATTGCTGCAGCCACCCAACCCTTAAGCCACCACCACCATAATCATTCAGCAGCCATCAATAGTGAGGTAAGACTCTCCACCCAAAGTGATTCAACTCAGTGAAGGCTGAGATTATCAGTATCATTTTTTTTTTTTTTTGTGGGAAACCAGTTCATGTCTAATTATGAAATTTTAAAATTGTACAAGTATTTTGACATTTCTCCTATATTTAGTTTCTGATAACAGGAAAATACCAACCAATCACAAGATTTTATGGGTTTAATAAGTTTACCCTTTAATTCCTATTTGCAGCACCTAATATTCCCCTGCAATACCAGACAGACCTGGCAGTGGCCAACAATAAATTTCTGTTCCCCCAGAGTTTAAAAGTTCAGGTCTCTGAGTACCGTGTTGCAGTGGCACTTGCCAAAATTGGTACCTCCCCATAATTGAGGGGCTTTAATGTACCAGTGATCTTCCCCTTCAAGGGGAAGAAAAAAAATCACCCCAAAACCTAGAAGATTAGGCTTTGAGGCCTTTCCTCCTGTCCCACCCATCTCTTCAGGCTCTTTTAATTTTTCTTTTCTTTTTTTTTTTTTTTTTTTGCAGTAGAGCAAGAGAGACCAAATCCTAACCTAACCTGAGTTATAATACAAGAAACAAGACAGTAACACCTATAAAAGGAGTGACCAGGAGCAACTGAGATCCTCCTTTACCTCCCACATCCAATGTTATGTGCTTCACAGAAAAACAACAAAAATAACAAATCCACAAAATACAACAGCTAGAATTACAAAACCCATTCATATAAGGGTGGTGGAAGGCAGGAAAGTAGGAGGGTCAATGGCACAGGGAGAAAACAAAATCCAGGCACAGGGGATG
Organism: Galagoides demidoff; assembly: GCA_963574575.1. NCBI lineage: Eukaryota > Metazoa > Chordata > Mammalia > Primates > Galagidae > Galagoides > Galagoides demidoff. Next base: position 34,407 of record CAUYQV010177465.1, read on the forward strand.
GCAAGGCTAGAAAACAGCTGGAGAAGAACCTGTGGTCCTTTCAGACTCAGGTGGTGTTAAGAATCTACACACTGGTGTCAGGAAGATTCTGCCTTATGTGCACCACAGACAAACCTTCCAATTCCTCAGAGAGAAGGGAATATGCAGAAGGCCCCTGGCAGCCTCCCTCACTTTCACCCATCCCCTTTGGGTGGCAGGCAGCTCAGTGGCCGTCAGCAGCTTTTGGTTTGGCAGGAGATGTATGTGGCGAAGGGAACATCTCTGCAGAAGTTGAGCTGCTCAGGGCAGACGGCAGGTACCCTGTCTTGTGAAAGAGTCAGTTGCTTAAGAAGACCACCAATGAGAAGAGTCGCAACTGGAAGAGGTGTGCTTTTCCAAGGGTCTTTGCTTCATTGGCGCTGATAATGAATAAAGGAAAGAGGATAGAGAAGAGGCAGCCACTGATAATGTATGAGGACTGCATTGCTGTGAGAAAAGCCAACGGCAAACCAAACCCAAAGTAGTAAGGCCAGTTCCTTTCTGTTTGACAACCGTTGGTGCATTTCAATTGCTTTATTGAGCCAACGATATTTGAAGCAATACAGTGAGTACAGAAGGGACATATGAAGGAGACTAACCAGCTGACCAACAAGATGGATAGGAAAGAGGCTCACGAACATTCCCTGGATAAGAAAAAGAGCCTGCAACAGAAGGTTGAAAAGCATGTCAGCAATTATTCTACTGACACTAGAGAATGGATGAGGCCTCCTCCCTGATACCTCAAATACCAGGTCAGTTATATCCTGAAACCAAATGGTATTCATGACAAACAGGGGGAGCACCCGGAGAGCGATAAAAATTGACATGAGGAAGAATTCCAGCCAGGACCAAAAAACTCCATGCAGTGATGGATCACTGATAATTAGGGCTGTTACATACTGAAGCCCAGGAATAAACATTTGATAAAACAAGAGGAGACTACACCAGAATACTCCACCATTCCAAGCACAACCCTGGAAAATTCAACTAACAATACGTGGCTTACTCTCTTGCTCCTGCTCTGGGCTCTGGGCTCCCCTCTGTGCCAGGACACTGCTTGCCCTTCTTTGGTGCTGCTCCACTCTCTCTTTTGCTGGATTCTAGCATCTAACTTTAAGATGGTGCAAATACCCCATATGGAGTCTGATTCCCCTGGCAAGGTCCTGGAGAAATGTTTTGACACTGTCAGCCATCTCTTCACTACCCAAACTATAGACTACACAGAGGAGAGAGAAGCACCCCAAAATCTCTCATCATGAAGGACCAGCAGCTTCACTGCTGCTGCCCCCACCCAGCCCCTGCCCTCCACAGGGTGCTTGGTTCCTCCAAGCCTGGCCACCAGCTCTGCCTGGAGGCTCCCAGGGCCCAGGCTGCTGCACCAGCACTGGGTATGCCCAGGCCCCACAGGGCCACCAGGAAGTCAGGCTCCAGAGCAGTAACATTTTTTAGCAATAAAATATTTTTGTGTAACATATGCACATTATCTTTTTAGATACAATGCTATTACACAGTTGATAGACTACAGTGTGTGTATGTATATTTACATATATAAGAATTTTTTTATTTTAGAATATTACAGGGACACAAACATTTTGGTTACATAAATTGCTTTTATACAGTTGAGTCAAAGTTATAAGTGTGTCCATCACCTAGACAGTGTGCATTGTACCCATTGGGTGTGAATTTACCAATCGTCTCCCACCTGCTTCTTTTTTTTTTTGAGATACAGTCTCACCAGAAAAACTCCAGCAACATAAATAACCAGAGCAGACCAACTGCCCCAAGGAATGACAACATGGACACAACAAAAGATCCCATTCATAAACAAATGGCTGAGATGTCAGAAATCAAATTCAGAATTTGAATTGCAAATAAGATAATAGAATGGAGGTAAAGTTGGAATTAGAAATTCAAGGAGCATTTTAAAAGTTGTCTCAAGAATTCAATGAATTCAAAGGCAAAATCACCAAAGATTTTGACACATTGAGGCAAGAACTTGCAGCCCTCAAAAATCTGAGAAATATAGTAGAATCTCTCAGTAACAGAATAGATCCTGCAGAAGAAAGGATTTCTGACATTAAAAACAAAGCTTTTGAATGCTCCCAAAGGCTCAAAGAGGAAGAGAAGTGGAGAACAAAAATGAATCATTCTATCAGAGAGCTCTGGGATAATTCAAAGAAAACTAATATCCATCTTATAGGAATTCCTGAAAGCAATGAGGTTGCTTCAAAAGGCACAGATGCTCTACTCCATGAGATGATCAAGGAGAACTTCCCAGAAATGCCAAGAGATTCTGAAATTCAGACAGCAGACAGTTTCAGAACCCCAGCACAACTCAACCCAAATAAGACATCTCCCAGATACATTATAAGTAACTTTGCCAAAGTTAACATGAAGGAGGAAATTCTGAAAGTAGCCAGATGTAAGAAAACCATAACCTACAAGGTGAAGAATATTAGAATGACCACAGATCTCTCTGCTGAAACCTTTCAGGTTAGAAGAGGGTGGTAATCTACTTTTAATCTCCTAAAACAACTTTCAACCCAGGATCCTGTATCCAGCTAAACTGAGTTTCATTTATGATGGAAAAATTAAATACTTTAATGACATTCAGATGTTGAAGAAATTTGCTATAACTAAACCAGCTCTCCAGGATACTCTCAAACCTATCCTCCCTAATGACCAGTGCAATCCTCTACCACCAAAGTAAACTCACTTAGAAACTTTTGATCAAATTCCAACTTCCACAGTGGCGAAAGGATTAAAAATGTCCACTGGACTTTCAAAAAACCCAAAATACTACCAGGCTTATCAATATTATCAATTAATGTGAATGGCTTAAATAGTCCTCTAAAGAGGCTGACTGGATACAAAAACTCAGACCAGATATCTGATGCATACAAGAATCTCATCTTACCTTAAATGATAAATATAGACTCAGGGTGAAGGGATGGTCATCTATATTCCAGGCAAATGGAAAGCAGAAAAAAGCAGGTGCTGCAATTTTATTTGCAGATACAATAGGCTTTAAACCAACAAAAGTGAGGAAAGATAAGGGAACATTTGTTAAGGGAAACACTCAACATGATGAGATTTCAATTATGAACATTTATGCACCCAACCAGAATGCACTTCAATTTATAAAAGAGACCCTAACAGACATGAGCAACTTGTTTTCCTCCAGCACCATAGTAGTCAGAGATTTTGGCAGTGTTGGATAGATCCTCCAATAAGAAACCAAGCAAAGAAATTTTAGACTTAAATTTAACGGTTCAACAATTGGATTTAATAGACATCTACAGAACATTTCATCTTAATAAAACTTAATATACATTCTTCTCATCAGCCCTTGGAACATCCTCCAAAATTGATCACATCTTACGTCACAAGTCTAACCTCAGCGAATTTAAAAGAATAGAAATTATTCTTTGCATCTTCTTGGACCATTATGGAATAAAAGTTGAACTTGGTAACAAAAGGAATCTACATACTCATACAAGAACATGGAAACTAAATAATCTTATACTGAATGATAGCTGGGTCATAGATGAGATTAAGAAGGAAATAACCAAATTTTTCGAGCAAAATGAAAATTAAGACACAAATTATCAGAAACTCTGTGATACCATCTCAAGCAACTGGAAAAGGAAGAATATTCCAATCACAAACCCAGCAGAAGAAAAGAAATAGCTAAAATTAGAGCATAATTAAATGAAATTGAAAACAAAAGGATTATACAACAGATTAATAAATCAAAAAGTTGGTTTTTTCAAAAGGTCAATAAAGTAGATAAACCTTTGGCTAACCTAACCAGGAAAAAAAGAGTAAAAATCTCTAATTTCATCAATCAGAAATGGCAAAGACAAAATAACACAGACTCC